>OZ014521.1:304030557-304243057 GCA_963966055.1 Lathyrus aphaca | reverse complement strand
CGAGGCAATATCCTCGTTTGGTCAAGCCTATCGTCCTCACCCAACCCAATCCAACCCAGCCCAACCTATCCGACCCAACTTTGAAAACATGGGCACACAACTCAGTTACGGCAGCGCCTTTGGCAGCAACCTTCCACGTAATTGGGGACAGACTGAATCATGGACTCAACAACAACCGCCTCCACCAAACACACAAATACAAGCGGAACCTCGACAACCTGGTGGTAGGGTTCGAAGACGGGGTCATCCCCGTGGATGTGGTACTGGGGGGCAGTTAGATCGGGCGGGAAATTAATTTTTGTAATGTCGTTCTTGAATTATTAATAATAATTTTTCTTTTAATATATATTTCTCTTTCTCATATTCTTTAATTTTCTTTATCTATAATTTTCTTTAATATACTTATATATAAATATAAATATAAATATATATATATATATATATATATATATATATATATATATATATATATATATATATATATATCTAACAAAAGAATATGAAAGCACATAACACATGCACAACATTCCAATTGGCGAATTGGTTTTTGTGTTGCATGCATTCGCCAAATGGTTTGGCGAATTGGTTGTATGCATGCATGCATTCGCCATTCCATTTGGAGAACAAGTGAACAATCTCACATGTTCAACAAACCATTTGGCGAAAATGTTACAAAACTATGTTACTTTGGTAAATTTTTCCAAATATATGTTATTTTAGAATTTTATTTTATAAACTCTGTTATTTTAAAAAAAAATTCGCAAAAGTCTCGTACATACTAGCCTCTACCAAATTTTCCATCTTACTCACGCACATACATGGCAACAAAAATTCCTGCACAACCCCACTCCACAATTTGTAATAGTCCCATTCCACCTATTATACCATAGACACCACCCACACAAACTTTCCTTCCAGCACGTACCAATTCCGCACACACATGAATCATGCATTTCTTTCCACTCTTCTTCATTATCACGCAGCACCTCACCTTCGTATCTTTCCACTCTTCTTCATTATCACGCAGCACCTCACCTTCGTATAACCAAAAAACGACTCTCACACATTACACACACCAGCTTTTCGCACAACATAACAGATCCCTCTCTCATAGAAAAATTCACATTTGATACAAACAGCAAAAACACAATCACATATTTCAGCATACATAACAATACATTTTCTTCCTTCTTCAATCTTACTCACCAACCCACACATAATCACTCTTCTTCATCGCTCAGCCATCATCCCAATACACATACACAGAACACAACCATTTCTTCTTCAACCTCACCGCAACAACCTCCAACTCACCTCATCAAACCAACTTGAAAACACCATTATCATCTTCGTCATTTCATATCAACAACCTTCACCCACTCAACACAAATCCGACACCCGTCTCTCTCTCATAAACCGCTGCACAACCTCCATCTTCTTGAACCAAATATGCCGTGTATTTCCAACCATCATCAACCACAAATCCGCTTCACTCCAGCAATTAAAACCTCCATTCATAGCCCTGCACAGATCTTTGTTATTTTCCTCACTCAACATTCACTCTCCTCACCACAAACCTTCATACTCTTCATCATATCAACAACACACCACCGCAACAACAACACAAATTGCGCCGAAACAAAAAATAGAAGAGGAGGAAAAGAGAATTGAAGTGAGGTCAGAGAAAAAGATACAAACCGATTACGAGAATGAGACGGAGGAACCGAAGTGAGATTTGAAGCAAACCAAAACAAACTTTGTGAATCCGCCGTGAGAGTGAGATGCAGACGCGTTGATTGAAGCTTTGGCACCAGTGATTTGAGAAAGGTTTATCAGAAACTGAGTTGAGGGAGACACGAGATCGAAGATCCGCACGCACACAAAAGAAATCGGCCGCGATTGAGGAAGGTTTGAGTCGAAGAAGCTCCTAATGGACGACGTTTGAGTAACGGAGAAGAAAACAAGAAATGACGAAGTCGTTTGTGTGACGGTTGTGGTAGCCTCCGTGGAGAAGAAGGAAGACGAAGGGCATTTCGGAAGGCGAAGAAGGACGTCGCGTTCATGAAAAAGAGAGAAAACCATGAGATTTTGAAAGCAAAGACAACCGGCGATGGAGAGTGACGACGGGGGTTCCGTTTGTGCTGTGTGGGAAAGAAGAAGAAACCTCAATCATTTTCCCCTATTTCACTTGTTTTTGTTCTGAGTTTTTTATTAAACATTTTTTTTTTATTCACTTTATTATATAATGTTCATTTTTATTTTCGTTTTTTTAAGAGAAGGTTTGACAATTTATTATTGCAGTCAGGCTCATCCCATGGTAAAGTGATTTCTAATTTCACTCCGCAAGTTTCCCTTCACCCTCCATTGTTGTGGATGTCATTAGGCTTAGCCCAAACACGTTTTGTTTCTTCCAACACCTCCAGGCCTGCGGCCCAGACCCCTTTCTTTTTTTATTTTTGTTGATTTCCTTTTTATTTTATTTTAATTAGGGTTTCTTTATATTTTGTTTATTAATTAGTTTATTAATATTTGTTAAGAACTAAATTTAAGTTTAAATTAGAATTTTATTTTAATCTTAATTTTTTTTAGCTTTGTTTATATTTTTATTTAGCTTTGAATTTAATTTTGATTAATTTGGTTTAATTAAATAGGATTTTGTTTGATCTTGGTTTTAGTTTTCGTGTGATATCTTGTAGGTTTATTGCTTGATTTCGATGATGGAGGATGCTGCTTGATGATGGCCTTGTGTTTTATTATCTTCATAATTTTTTTGACTGATGAGATCTCTGGACACGAATTGCACTTTGTTGGTTGTCTCGGATGTGTGAAGCTTATATTTGACCTTTGTCTGATATCCTGATAATGGACACTTATGCTTGACTATTGAACTTGATATTTCCTTCTTGAGTTCTCTTGCGCATATTGAAGAGGAAACAAACCTTCTCTGTTAGGTACCATTGGAACTATTATTTCTCGTGCCTCATTCTAGACCTGATTTCATGCTAGGAGCATACTGTTGCATCTGAAGTCCTACTGGTGTAGGCTCTGTCTGCGATTGTCTGATTAATGTCATATTGCATTCTTATTTCATATTTGTTGCTCTTTCTTCACTTGCACACTTATTGCTTCCACTTCCCGGCTTCTTCCTCCATTTCTTTTTATGTTTTCTTATCTTGTTTGAGATGTGCTTAGACCATCTTTCTACTAGCTTCTTCTCCTTTCCTCTTCTTCTTTTCTTCTTTCTTTCTCTTCTTTAGGATGGTTCAAACCTCACTAACCTTAGGACCACCCTTGCATGATAACTTTAGGATTAGACTTTCCCTTTAGTTTTTACCTTTGAGATCCTTTTGGTGTTCTCTCTTTCTCATCTTCAAACAAAAAAAAAACATTAATAATTGTTGAGATGACTTCTCCCTTTTGTCATTCTCTCAAAGAAAACCATAAAAACATTTTTTCACTTTAATCCATCAAAAACACTTAATAATACAAACAAGTTAGTGAATTTAAATCCTAATCTTTGGAAACAAGTTTGAGGATCTTCTTCATTCTTGATGGACTTGTTAATCATTCTATTTTGGGATGTGGTAATGAGGACATATTCCTTAGATAAGGATTTACTTTCACTTCCTTGTGCCACACTCATAAAAACCTCTAAAAAACACTGGACAAACAATAAGCGTCTCTCCTTCGGGACTTCTCTTCTCATCACCTTCACTCTTTACGTGCGAACTTGCTACTAATTGTCATTTTGCAAGACGGTAACGCACCCGTCGTTCAAGCCTGCAACACCTGAGCATTGACATAGGCAGTTCAAGCCTTAAGTCACAATCAATCTTTTCCACCCCTAGTTAGGGGAACTACGGCGACTTTGATCCTCATTGTCCAGATGAGGTACGTAGGTGTAAACACCCCAAATTTGCCCTCTATTTTTTCTCACACCTTGGCTTGTGATCCTTCATATTGCATAGCATATCATCACATCTCACACTACATAGTTATTTCACTGCATAAGTTGTATAGCTAGGGTTTGTGATCAGATGAATCTTAGAAGTGGTTTGAGCTATCTCAGAGGCCATGATGCATGCCAAGAGGGTCCATGAGTGTTCTATGATCATATTATGCCTCCAAGGGTGCTTTGAAGTCACAAAATCTCAGAGGATTGCACAGTTACCTAGGAAGGCTTAGGGCTCCTACACAGATGACCAGAAATTAGGGTTTTGGGTTTGAGGCCCTTACACTCAAAATTTTTGGCCATTCTTGATTCTATTGGTATATATATGTCATAAGGAGCATTTGTATCAAATTTTAAGCAAAAAAATTCCTTGTGGAAGTCATCTGATCAAATGGTAACTTGTTACGCAAGAAAAGTCAGAATCAGGGCATCTGAGACCACCAACAAGGGTTCCAAAGGGTCATCATCATCAATTTGAGGTCCTATGATCTTCATTTGATCTTATGAATGCTTGGAAGTTCACAAGATTGAAGAATTTTGAGCCATTTGAAAACTTTCTATTTTTGGACATGACTTGTAATGAAAACTTTCCATTTTGGGAAAGATCTTCAACCTCCTCTTTCTTGATCAAAAAGGTTTCAAATGAATTTTCTTCAAACATGAAAGTTGTAGATTTGATCTTCCCATTTTCAAAAAGTACAAGAACTCCTCTTGATTCATCCTAGAACTCAAGATATGATGGATCAAAGTTGGGAAAAATCTTGTAATTTTCAAGTTCATGTCAAAGAGGGAAATGTGCAAAATGGTATTTCAGGCCTTTATGTGTCCTCTAATCCACTCAAATACATCATGCCATGATCAAAAAACTTCTAAAGATCGGAATTGGGCCAAGAACCTAGGGTTTTCATGCCTTGCTTCTCAAGAAATGTCAAAGTTGTGAAATTGAAAAAACCATACAAACTCTTGAATCAAGCATCACAACTCATAAAAAAATGATCCAATGGTGCTCCTTGAACTCAGCTGAGGCAGCCAAGACCTCAAATCACTTCTTCCATGGCCCATGCTTCAAGTACACAACTTTTGATTTTTTGGCCAATGGCACCATACAAATCCCACAGTGCATATCCACTCCTCTGACTGATCTCATTAGTTTATGCATTGCCTAAGCTTCATAAAACACAACACTTCAAGCCTTGAAACAAGCCACACACTCAGATTGCAAAAAATCCCTCAAAACTTCATCTCTTCGAATCTCATTACACAACCATCAAACTTCCAAAATTCTTTCACCAATCAATCACATATCATCCATAGAACAAGAATCAACCATCAAAATGGCCTGAAACACCACATATCAAAAACACGATTTCTGCTTCATCATAACTGGACCTCAAAAACCAGCCACTTTCAAAGCATTCTAAGCACTCCACTAGCTTCAGGAGGTCCAAAGAAGTCATTTTGCACAAGAGGGAGGTCCTGAAAGCTCCAGTTTGAAGAACTTCGGTTCAGGTATCCCTCAAGAACAAATTTTCTAGAAACTCTTTTTCTTGTTATAAAATGATTCTATATGCTTTGTTGATCATTCTGATGTGTTTAGAATTGAAAATGGTGTAGAAATGAGCATGTATTATTGTTCTGAAAGTTTACCCGTAAAAATGTTTTGCTTAGATTCTCTTGATTCATGAAGTTTAAATGTTGTTTGTTGATTGATTCATGTTCTATGATGTTTGGGGATCATTTCTGGGCAGGTTTGATGCATTTTAGTGACCTGTAGAAGAAGTTAGGTTTTGGGATGACCAGAGAAGATGACCCGAGCTTATCTCCGGTCACCTGAGATTAATTAGGTTTTTGGTTGCCAGATTGAATGAGGACCCTTGGATTATGATTAGATTAAGTTTTGGACGGCCCAAATAATTCATTAAACCCTAATCCTGATTAATCAAAATAAACCTTAATTAATTTTCCAGATTGAACCTCAGCCTTTAGATCACGCGTGAATCATAAGTTTAAATCCAGACCCTCAGACCTTCATACTCTTGGTCAAGCTGACCTCTCATCCTGGCCTTTGATCCATCACTTGCGCAATCTGAGCCCTTCATCCAGCATACTTTGTATTTTATTTTTCTTTTCATTTCATTTTATTTTATTTTCTCTATTTATTTAAAATAGCAAACCATTTTCAAAAATTACAATTTTTTGCATTGTCACTTTAAGTAATTTTTAGCACCCAAAAACATTTTTATTTTTAATTTTTGCATTAAAAATATATTTTTAAATCATTTAATTGTATTATTTAATTAATTATTCATTTTAATTAATTAAAAATACTTTTATGTATTTAAAAATCATGAAGCATTCTTACATGTTTAGAACAATTTACAAACTCATTTTACAAATTTATTTTAAGGTTTGATCATGTTTAGACAATTAACCATGAATTAGGGTTTCCAAATTTCCTATTTTTCTAACTCTAACTTCAAAAATTCATTTCTGATCAACCAAGATGAGTTTGTGCATGGTTCTTTTTGCATTATTTCATACATTACATATAGTATCTAGGGCATTTAACTCATATTTTTGCATTGCATTTTCCATTTGTTTGACATTTTTCATGGAAAAGTACCCAAAACCCTAGCCTAACTTAGAAAAACCGTAACTTGACTTTGGTTTAGCTTCTGACGTCCATCTTTGGGGAGTGATCTTATGTGTGTTTAGAGTTCATTTGGTTGCAATTTAAATTTTTTATCATGTGTCTTGCTTCTGTTTTGATCATATGCATCTCATACTTTCTTAAAACCCTAATTTGCCATGTTCACTTGCATCCATCTTTGCATACCTTCATCATGTGAACTTGTCATGACATCTCATGCATTTGTATGTCATCTTAGATACCTTAGGACATGTGTGAACATTGGTTGATCATTGTTGCATCCATTTGGTATGTTTTTCATTCCTTTATTCTTATGTGTATTCATGTGATTTCAAGCTTCTAACATGCTTTCCCTTGCATCCCATCACTTGTATGATCATACATATGCATTGTATATGACTTGGCATCTCTCCATGACACATTTGCATCATGTATTCACTTCTGGTTGGCATCATTGCATCTTCATCTTTGCTTCATTTCATCTTGTTTCATCTTATGCATTCATACTAACCATTTCAGGAGCTTCAGGTAAGTTATTTAGGATGTGGATTTGCCTCCACATCCAACCTCTTCTTATCTCTTCATTTGCATATTTACTTATCTTTGAAGTAAGTTTAACTCACTTGTTCTCTCTCTTTCTCTTTCTCTTTCTCTTAGGTTACTTAACTTCTTTAGGAAGTAAGTAACCTATTCTTCTTTCTCTTCTCTCTTCATCTGCTTCTTCTTCCTTGGTGGCCATTTGAAGATCTTTTCTTAAGCCTCACAAACCATAGGAATATCCAAGCATCATAACTTTAGGGTTGTACATAGTCCCCCCCTAGATTTTTTACCTTTGAGTCTCCTTGAGTCTCTGCTTCTCATCTCATAATCAAGGCTAAACAGTTAAAGTTTTAAGACTCTGAATTAGGGTTATGCCTGTATCATTATCTTAGGATGGAGTGTATAACTTTAATACTTAGTGTTAAACCTTTAAGATGTTTTCACCTTCTAATCAAAACACCTAATAATCATTAAGACTTAAGCTTGTAACTTGGGCCTTATATTAGGGTTACATCTCTGCCTATTGGTTCAGAGGGACTAACCCTAGTGTTCAATGGACAAGTCCCCCTCAGGTTTAGTCTTACAAACATAAAATCCATTTCTTAATCCCACCTTTAATTAAAATCCACTTTAATAAAGGCTTGTTATATAATGATTTTAATCCCTAACCATGGATGAAGTTGAGGTATCTTCCACATCTTAAGTGTCCTCATCTATCATCCTTCTCTTAGGATGGTGTAATGAGTTCACTGATCCCTGATTGGAGATTAAACTCATTACTTAACACAAAACAAAAATCCAAAAGCACTTAATAATCACAAGTAGGTTAATGATCTTAATCCTGCATCATTAGGGTAATTAAGTTGAGATTTTCATCTCATACTTAAGTGGACTCATTATCCCTAATCAAGGGTGATATAATGAGTTTACAACCCTTGATTAAGGATTAAGCTCATTATCTTATGCAAAACATCAAAAACATTAAAAAAAACTGAAAACACAAAAACAAACAATAAACGTCTCCTCCGGGATTCTTTTCTCATCACATTCACTCTGAAAACGAGAACTCGCTTCTTTCGTTTAATGCAAGATAGTTAGCACTCGAGCCAGACGAGTCATACACTTGAGCATAGACAAGCAAGCAGTTCACAACAAAAGAAGCCAGTCTGTTTGAGTCAAACTACGGTGTTCTGACTTCCTCGTTGCACGAGAGAATACGTAGGCATAACTTAACGGTTATCGAACAAAAGTATCTTTGTCTCCCCCTCTCCTCCTCCCAGTTTCTCTTTCCTTAACCTCAGTTTCGAGCACTCACTTTCTTTTTTTGCACTGACACTCTGTACATCCTTTTCCCTTAGCCTTTTTATACACAGTTTAGCACATACAATATACCCTTTTAAACACAATCAGGTATGCGTGGATCCTGTCGAGTACGACGAACGATATGGGTGCTAATACCTTCCCAGGTCGTAACCTACCCCCTTACTCGGTTTCTTTGATTCGCAACCGTCTTATCCATATCTTTCCAGGTTTATGCAGCATTACCTTTCCTTCGGGATAAAAATGCCTAGTTGGCGACTCTATTCAACCTCAACCTCCAACATCACCGACGGTTCGCGTTTGCACCGGGATGATAATCCGGGGAGTGACAGCTCAGCGACTCTGCTGGGGACTTTGCAACCAGGGCTTCTGGTTCTCTTGTGGGTTTCTCCTAGCGCTTGTTTGTTTGTGTTTATTGGGGGTGTTATGTGCTATTTGTGTTTATGTTTTTTATTGCTTCCTGTACAGCTTTATTTATTGCATTTACTTTATCGCTTTCATTTATTGCTTTCTGCATTTCATTTATTATTATCATATCATTGTGCTGGATTTCTGGTTTGCTTTGATGGGAGGGGTATTCTAGTGAGAAAGGTCCAACACAAAGGCCTGAGTGAAACATAGGATTAGAGTGGTTTTGTATTCTTTCCCATTCCATTTCGGTCTTGTGCGGGAATATGAAAACACGGTTCAGACATAAGTTTCCTTTTGAGAACTCTGTGCTACGGATTTCCCGTAGTGCTAGGGCTATCTGGGAAGCCTGCTAAGTCTGGATGACCTTTTTAGATGACCTTCAGCATCTGAGGTGAATTAGAGGAGGATCCTTTATGGTTAGGGTAAACACTGTACCTCCGGGTTAGAAGTGTTTACACTTCTCATAATAGATCCGAACCTGAGGATCCTTGTTCTAGAACAATACCTGTGATTGGGTTGGGTTGTTTACAGGTTAGCAGGAACCCTTGACCTCAACGTACCTTGCTACTGGATTTTGTTTTAAGGTTGTACTATTTTGGACTATTTCTTTGAAACCCTGGATTATTGACTCTTTATTTGAGTCCCCCACCTGGTTACTGGTTCTCAGACTTCCATCCGAAACTCTGAACACTCATGGACCCTACCAAGAGCAACAGATAATCCAGCAAATGATCACAAACCCTTGCATATCATAAACATACATCATATTGCATCATTTAACATTTGTCTATTTGTTTTACAGGGTATCCACCTTCACTTGGTTTGGTTTTGACTGTTCTTCTGCTCAGCTTATCTGCTCCAACACTCCTTCAGATATCTGCTTCAACACTTCTTCAACTATCTTCTTCAGTTATCCTCTTCAGTTATCTCCTTCAGCACACATCTTCAACATGGATTAAACCAGGAAAAGCAACATCACCTACCACTTCTTTGAGTATCCTCTAGCAGGCATCAAACAGATACAAGCCTTTATCACCCCTGATCATGTTCCCTTATTCAGAGAGCATTATGGTGGAATCCTGGACATGATCATGGACCTGGATGCATCACAGAGGAACATGATTCACACCTGTCTTCAGTTTTATGACCCTCCTCTCCGTTGTTTTACTTTCCCAGATTTTTAGATAGGACCTTTGCTGGAAGAATACTCTATGCTACTGGGTGTCCCTATCAGAAGAGGAATTCCTTTCAACCCTGAAATGACCCCTCCAAGGAATGAAAACATAGCCAAAGCATTACATCTAGAGGCAACTATCATTGATGAGCACATGACTTCCAAAGCTGGAATCCCAGGCCTTCATCTGGATTTCTTGATCACTCAGGCTACAAAGCAAGCTGTAGTAAGGAATTGGGAAACTGTGTGTGCTCTCCTGGCTCTCAGTATTTACGGTATCATTTTGTTTGCAGACGAGCCTAAGTTTATAAGCAAAAATGCCATTCACATCTTCATGCTAAAGAACCCGGTTCCTACCTTATTGGGAGACTTCTACTATTCAGTTCATTAGAGGAATGAGAAACCGAGAGGGAGACTGGTAAGATTTTGTGCACCTCTCTTCTACAGTTGGTTGATGAAGCATATGCCGAAGACAGAAGCTTTCCTGAGTCAACATCAGTCAAGGAATCGGGCTAAGAGGATGATTGCCCTTACTTCAGAAGACATCAGATGGTGTACTCAGAACATCAAGGGTCGGGACATAATAACAAGCTGTGGGTAATACCCAAATGTGCCACTTATTGGGGTAAAGGGTTGCATCAACTACAATCCTTTAATTTTCAAGAGACAGTCGGGGTATGCTTTGATACATCCACCCAAGGAGAAGGACTTAGAAGAGTCTCCTTATTGTGCTATTAAGAACAATCATGTCATTGTCCGACAAGCATCCAGGGCTTGGGACCACATACATACTAAAGGGACTGCTATTATGGGGAAATGCAACAGCATAGCCTCTTCTCAGTACACTGAATGGTCACGCATCAGAGGACAAATTACTCGTATGCCATTCACCCTGGAAGATGTACCAAGGCCATCAGTAGTTGAGCCCATAGCCACGGTAAGCCTGGAAGAGTTTGAAAAGCTGAAGGAAAGGAATACCCAGCTAGCTGAAGCTTTGAAGAATACCCTTTGGGAAAGGAATGATGGTCGTCTAGACATTGAAAGGTTAGAGAAGCTGCGCATCAAACATGTAACCAAAATTGAGAAGACTGAAGACTTCATCAGGAAAGCCCAAGCAGGAGAACTTGTGTTGAAGAATGCATGTAAGAAAGCAAAGATTCAAAGGGCAAGAGCTGAGCATTATCTGGAAGAGAGTCAAGATAGGTGGGTCAGGATAACTAAGGCTCATATGAAAGAAGACCAGAAGATGCAAGCCAAGATAGAACAATTAGAGTCTAATGAGAAAAGAAGCCAAGAGGCACTACTAGCAGCTCAGAAGGAGATCTCAGAGTTGAAACTCTGGGCGGGGTTAAAGAGATCTAAAGAACAAGACTTACCAGAAGGAAGTCATGGAGGATGCTTTTGGACCGGATGTCTGATTTTCTGTACTTATGTCTATTTGATTATACTTTAGCTCACCGTGGTGATTTTGTCTGTTGTATTCTTAAATGTGTTGTATTTTGATTCACCATGGGAGTTTGTTTGGTTGTAATTCATGACCTATTTGTACTTTGGCATTGCCACTTGTATTTTTATGGTTATGTATTGGATTTTCTTATGCTTCAACATCTTCATCTTATTAAGAGAGGTCTGGAAGGTCAAAACCAACAACCAAACCGGATACCCTCTAAAGACAAATAGGCATATTGCATTGCATGCTAACTTCTTATCCTTTGTTTTTGCAGGTGATTTTGTTGTTGTCTTCTCACTTTGTTGATTGTTTCAGGACATATTGCTCGCAGGATGGTCTTTCCCGTCAATCGTATCCACATATATCCGACCCGTAACAACCTTCCAAGTCTACAAATGGATCAGCTACAGCAGGAACTGACAGATGTGAGGACTCAGATGACTGATGTAAGGACAAAAGTGAGGACTCAGATGAATCAATTCATGGCTGTGATGAATGGACTGACATAGACCCAGGAAAGATTGAGGGAATTAGTCAAGCGGCAAACTCCAGAAGATAACCACACTAGCACTGGAGGTACTAGTAACAATGCGCGCGATCAGCCGCGAACGACCCCGGTAGTGTTTGGACCTGACAACAATCCTGAAGTTAACATCCTTGGGAATGGCCAAAGGAACACTGGAGACCGTATTCTGCAGGAAGATCATCAAGATGAGCAGTTTACAGTGTTAAGTGCTGGGGTGGATGAAGCTTATGATCATCGTCTGGACGAGATATCTGAGAAGCTAAGATCCTTGGAATCCCAGAACTCCTTGGGGTTTGATATGATGGATATGGGCTTAATGGAAGGGGTAAGGATTCCTCACAAGTTCAAACCTCCATGCTTTGAGAAGTATAACAGTATCTCTTGTCCTCATACCCATTTGCAATATTTTCTGGGATGATTGAAAGTGTATACCATGGATGAGAAACTGTGGATGTTTTACTTTGAAGACAGTCTAACCGGGGCATCCAAAGAGTGGTATTCACACTTGTCAAGGGCTACTGTCAGGAACTGGAAATATTTAGCTGAGGCCTTTATATGCCAATATCAGTACAACCTGGATATGGCACCCAATAGGACCCTCTTGATGGGTATGTCTCAGTCCTTGAGAGAAAGTTTCCGCGAATACGCTCAAAGGTGGAGACAACTCGCTGCCGCTGTCCAGCCACCTATGTCTGAAAGGAAAATGGCTGATATGTTTATGAATACCTTGCAAGGGACCTACATTGATAGACTTGCTTCCTTCTCTTCTACCAGTTTTGCTGATGTGTTTATAGCAGGCGAGAGAATCGAAAGCCTATTGAAGATGGGTAAGATTTCTGACAATGGTGCTAGCTCCAGCAATACAAAGAAGCCATTCTCCGGATCCCTAAGGACAGGGGAGACCAATGCAATACATGTTAATAGAGGTAGACCCCAGTACTTGCAAAGATCAGTAGCTACAGTCACCATCCCTACTCCAACACCTCAGCAACAACAATATCCTCAACAACAACAAAGATCTTACAACAACAACAATAACCAACAGCAACATCCATTCCAACAAAGGCCTTCTCAGATTAATAGGGTGATCGATCCCATCCCAAATCCCTATGCAGTCTTACTCCCGCAACTATTGAAGCTTAACCTGACTGAATTGAGGACCTTGGCTCCACCAGATCCTCTGAATCTTCCAAGGAATTATGATGTCAACGCCAGATGTGCTTTTCACTCCAATTCACCTGGTTATTCGACAGAGAAATGTAGGGCTCTGCACATGAAAGTACAAGATTTGATTGACTCCAAAGCTTTGAATTTTGCACCTCCACCAAATGTCACAAAGAATCCAATACCGAATAACGGTGGGCCGAGGATTAATGCTATTGAGGAGGACCAACAAGCAATTCTGATTGATGACATTGCAAGTATTCAAACACCATTGGCCAAAGTGAAAGCTCAACTATTGAAGTGCCAAGTGTTTCCGGGTTGTGAGGCCCGTTATGAGGCTTGAAAAGTTTCTATCAATGGATGTGCAAATCTGAAGAGTGGTATCAGCAGTCTCATCAGAGAAGGCATCCTGCAAATTACATCAACAATTCCATCTTCTACAAAGACAACAAAAATCTCTCCTACAACACCAAAAAACGTTATCCCAACAGAATCTTCTACAAAAACAGCAAACACTACCAGTGACGACATCTCAACGGTTACCATCTATTACGACCCAACAACCATCCATGTTCCGGATTCTCTCAACAACAACTTTCAGCAACATCAACAACTTCCTGCACCTGCATCATCCTCAATCAGACCTCCTGTCACCATCTACTATGATCCACAGACTATCACAACTCCTTCTTCTGCTATAATTAGTTTGGTGACCATCACGGTGCCTGGACCAATTCCTTATGATAACAACAATGTCGTGCCTTGGCATTATGGTTCGGATCTTTACTGTCACGGAAGGAAGATCACTCTTGACCTCTCAATACCTGCACCACAAGTTGACAATGCCGGGGGAGGCGGAGGCTTCACTCGAAGCGGAAGTCTCTTCACTTTACAGTGTCCCAGAGTTAATGCTGAAGTAGAAGTTGCTGCCAAAGCAAAAGGAAAAAGTGTGGTGCCAGAAGAACCAGCTGCAAAAGAAACTCAGAAGACACGCTTTGATCAGGATGTAGACGAGTTTATGAGGATAATCAAAAGAAGTGACTACAAAATTGTGGATCATCTCCATCAAACACTCTCCAAGATCTCCATACTATCTCTGCTCATGTGTTCCGAGGCTCACCGGAATGCACTACTCAAAGTCTTGCACGCAACTTATATGCCTGAAGAGATCACGGTCAACCAGTTAGAAACGGTGGTCGCAAATGTCAATACTAGTCATGGACTAGGTTTCACCAATGCTGACTTGACTACGGAGGGGCGTAACCATAACAAGGCTTTTCATATCACTTTGGAATGCAAAGGTGTTATACTTTCTCATGTCCTTATTGATACTGGATCATCACTCAATGTGTTGCCAAAGAAAGCTTTAGTCAAGCTGGAGTATGATGGTCTTGCACTCCGTCCGAGAAACCTAGTTGTCAAAGCTTTTGATGGTTCTAAGAGATCGGTTCTCAGAGAGATTGAGCTGCCCATGGTAATTGGCACACAAGTTTTCAAAATTACCTTCTACGTGATGGACATACAGCCTGCCTATAGCTGTTTGTTGGGTCGACCCTGGATCCATGCCACTAGCGCAGTAACATCGACCCTTCACCATAAGTTAAAATATGAGTGGGAAGGCCAAATTATCACCATATGTGGAGAAGAATACATCTTCGTCAGTCACCTGGCTACATACAAGTACATAGAGATGGATGGGGATATCCATGAAACCATGAGTCAGGGTTTCAAAGCTTTGAATATCAACGAAGCTACGACTGAGGTGTTTGCTGCATCCCAAGAGGAAAGGATGGGCACCTTAATTGCCTCCTACAAACAAGCTCGGAAGGTTGTGGAAGAAGGGAATGCCCAAGGCTGGGGCAAGCTGCTGAAGGTTCAGATGAAAGAAGACAAATTCGGTTTGGGTTACAGACCATCCCGACAAGTTCCAGAGGAGGCTGCTGAAGCTCCCAAGTTCATAAGTGGGGGAATGCTGACCCCGAATGCTGTCAACACTTTGGAAGACGAGGCTGAGAGCGACTACAACCTGGAAAGCTTGATCCGTCCAAGAGTCCCAGACCAACAAGTCCTCAACTGGTCTTCCCAGGAAATTATAAGGGTTACTGCTGCAGAGTAATTATTATTTCCTGTTTTAAGCATGCATCAAAGTCCTGCATCTTGCCCAAGACGTCAGGGCTCAATTTGTAATAGAGCCATATGTATTTTGTGCAAATTGAATATTAATGAACAATGGACATCATTTTGCAAACGATATTTTTCGTTCACTGTCTTTTCATCTTTGTTGTTTTCGCACAAAACAATAAATGGCAATGTTTTTATCAATAATAACTTCATTCACTTTTTCTAAATAAGATAAAATCAATCACTAAAATGAACCAAATCTCAACCCTTGCAGAGATAGCCCTCCAGATTGCACCGACAACGAAACTGCTATGACCTTGTGTGACTTCGACAATCCGATTAATCAAGCAGATGAATGGGTTGAAGAAGACTACGATTTACCTGAAGAGTTAGCCAGGTTATTGAGACAAGAGGAAAAGGTGATTGCTCCTCATCAGGAGAAGGTTGAGACTATCAATCTTGGTACCGAGGAAGATGTGAAAGAGGTGAAGATTGGAGCCAGTCTGCAAGCTCTAGTAAAAGAGCAACTTATCAGTATGCTACGAGAATATGTCGATGTGTTCGCTTGGTCCTATCAAGATATGTCGGTTTGGATACATATATTGTCATGCACAGGTTGCCATTAAAAGAGGATTGCCCGCTGGTCATACAGAAGTTGCGCCGTACTCGCCCGGACATGGCCATGAAAATCAAAGAGGAAGTACAAAAGCAGTGGGACGCCGATTTTCTTGGTGTAACTAGTTACCCGCCGTGGGTTGCTAACATTGTACCCGTACCTAAGAAGGATGGCAAGGTGCGTATGTGTGTTGATTACCGGGATTGAACAGAGCAAGCCCGAATGATGACTTCCCATTACCTCACATTGATGTATTGGTATACAACACAACTCAGTTCTCGGTATTTTCCTTCATGGATGGATTTTCTGGATACAATCAGATCAAGATGTCGCCTGAAGACATGGAGAAGACAACCTTCATCACACCATGGGGCACGTTCTGCTACAAAGTAATGTTGTTTGGTTTGAAGAACGCCGGTGCAACATATCAACGAGCTATGATAACATTATTCCACAACATGATCCATAAATAAATTGAGTGCTACGTGGATGGCATGATTTCCAAGTCCCTCAAAGAGGAAGATCATTTGGTAAATCTATTGAAACTTTTCAAGCGTCTAAGGAAATATCAGTTAAGGTTAAACCCCAACAAGTGCACATTCGGGGTACGTTCTGGTAAGCTGCTGGGGTTTATTGTGAGCGGAAGAGGAATTGAGGTTGACCCCGACAAAGTTAAAGCAATTCAGGAAATGCCTGCACCTAAGACTGAGAAAGAAGTTCGAGGGTCCTTAGGTAGATTGAACTACATTTCAAGGTTCATATCTCATCTCACTGCAACCTGTGAGCCCTTGTTCAAACTGCTAAGAAAAGAACAAACAGTCAGGTGGAACAATGTTATCATAAAGCTTTTGACAAGATCAAGGAGTATCTGCAAAAACCTCCAATTCTCATGCCTCCAGTTTAAGGAAGACTTCTGATAATGTACCTGACAGTATTAGATGAATCAATGGGGTGTGTGTTGGGCCAGCATGATGAGTTTGGTCGAAAAGAGTATGCAATATACTACCTAAGCAAAACGTTTACTGACTGTGAACAATGTTATTCATTGCTCGAGAAAACTTGATGTGCTTTAGCGTGGGCTACTCGCTAACTAAGACAATATATGTTGACTCATACTACCTTGTTGATCTCAAAGATGTACCCCGTCAAATACATATTTGAGAAGCCAGCACTTACCGGAAGGGTTGCAAGGTGGCAAATGATTCTAACAGAATATGATATTCTGTACACCTCTCAAAAAGCCATCAAGGACAGTGTATTGTCTGACTATCTGGCCGAGCAACCCATTGATGACTATCAGCCTATGAGATTTGATTTACCTGATGAAGATATCATGTTCTTGAAATCAAAAGATTGTGAAGAGCCTATTCACACTGAAGGGCCTAATCCAAAAGAAGCATGGGCTATGATGTTCGATGGGGCAGTTAATTGTAACGGTCGTGGAGTTGGTGCAGTGCTTATTACACCCAAAGGAGTCCATATGCCTTTCTCAGCAAAACTCACCTTTGCATGCACTAACAATGAAGCAGAATACGAAGCTTGTATCATGGGTCTTGAAGAAGCCATTGACCTCAGGATCAAGACCTTGAATGTATTCAGAGATTCAGCTTTGGTAATCAACCAAACTAATGGCAAGTGGTATACTCATAAAGAGCATATGGTTCCCTACCGTGACTATACGAGGATATTGTTGACTTTCTTCACAACAGTCAAGCTTGAATATATCCCTCGAGATGAGAATCAGTTTGCAGACGCCTTGGCCACCATTTCATCTATGATCAAAGTATAAAATGCTAACTATGTGCCTCGGATTTTAGTATCCAGACTAGACCGACCGACGTATGTATTCTATGTGGACACTGTCATTGACAACAAACCTTGGTTCCACGACATCAAATGCTTCTTGGAGACTCAGACATACCCACCTGGGGCATCGTCTAATGATAAGAAGACATTGAGAAGGCTAGCCGGCAGTTTCTTCCTCAATACTGATGGCTCCTTATACAAGCGAAATTTCGACATGGTCTTGCTCAGATGTGTTGACAAGAAGGAAGAAAACCTACTGATGCACGAAGTACACGAGGGTTCTTTTGGTACCCATGCCGGAGGACATGCAATGGCGAAGAAATTGTTGAGATCAGGTTACTATTGGATCATAATGGATGCAGACTGTTGTGCCTATGCCAGAAAGTGCCATAAATGCCAGATCTACACGGACAAAGTGCATGTGCCTCCCAATCCTTTGAATATATTGTCTTCACCCTGGCCCTTCGCCATGTGGGGCATTGATATGATTGGAAAGATCGAGCCAACTGCTTCAAATGGTCACAGATTCATCCTGGTAGCCATTGATTACTTCACCAAATGGGTTGAAGCAGCTTCGTATGCAAATTTCACCAAGCAAGTGGTAGCCCGATTTCCGAAAAGGGATATCATTTGTCGATATGGATTTCCCGAGCGAATCATTACTGATAATGGTTCGAACCTTAATAACAAGATGATAGCAGAACTGTGTCAAGACTTCAAAATTCAACATCACAACTCTTCTCCTTACATGCCAAAGATGAATGGCGCTGTTGAGGCAACTAACAAGAACATTAAGAAGATTGTGCAGAAGATGGTAGTCACATATAAAGACTGGCATGAAATGTTACCATTCACCTTTCATGGGTACCGAACTTCCATCAGAACATCTACCGGGGCAACACCTTATTAACTTGTGTATGGTATGGAAGCAGTCCTACATGTTGAAGTTAAATTACCCTCCTTGCGGGTAATAATGGATGTAAAACAGGATGAAGCAGAATGTGTTCGATCTTGTTATAACCAAATGAGCGTAATTGAAGAAAAGAGATTAGCAGTTATCTGCCATGGTCAGTTATATCAGAAACGGATGAAGAAAGCCTTCGATCAAAAAGTCAGACCTCGGGAATATCAAGTGGGGGAGCTTGTACTGAAAATGATCCTTCCTCCTCATACATACCACAGGGGCAAGTGGAAACAAAACTATGAAGGTCCCTATGTGATAACTAAAGTCTTTTCGAGTGGGGCACTGATGCTCGCAACCATGGATGGTGAAGACTTCCTGTCTCCTGTGAATTCGGGTACAGTTAAAAAATACTTCGCATAAATGACCCGCTGGACATAAAAACAAAATGTAAGTCCAGGCAAAAAAT
Organism: Lathyrus aphaca; assembly: GCA_963966055.1. Lineage (NCBI taxonomy): Eukaryota > Viridiplantae > Streptophyta > Magnoliopsida > Fabales > Fabaceae > Lathyrus > Lathyrus aphaca. Next base: position 304,223,957 of record OZ014521.1, on the reverse strand, counting down.
AGGGCATCCCGGCGAGTCAAAAACAGAATAAAAGACTCAGGAAAAAATAAGGGAAAATTGAAAAAAATGTACACCCCTTGAGTTGAAAAGCCACATCGGACAGCTCATGCAAAAATGGGTATCCCGATGGATTGAAAACCCGAAGGGGCGATCCACGCAAAATCAGGGAATAAGCGAACAACTGCATTCTGAATTCGTCTGTATCACTCGTATAACTTGGTAAGTGTCAAAAGGACAAAGCGTCGGTCAGAATCAACTTTCTTCAGAAAGCAAGATAAGAAGAGCGTTCAGGTCATACAGGTCATAGCAAAAGGAAGATTGAAGCATCAACTTCAACATTGCCGAATATGTCTTTTATTTTCTCAATTTTGCAGCTATCTCCTCATTTCAGGGATTAGCTTCTTCACTGTACTTGCCTATTCAAGGCACATAAATCAATAAAGTTGAATATTCATTCACACTTTGTTTTGTACCGTTTTGTTCGTTTGCAAAATGCCTAAGGTTCATAATACAACATTTGCATGAAAACATATAAGCCATTTCCAATAAATGGTTGCAGGAAATATGTGCTCTTAAGCGAACCGAAATCCTATGATGGAATCCGATTGAGGATACCTCAGGGAACTTGTGCATTTTCTTTGTTTGACAGGTTGCAGGTACTTAAGGCGGACAATTTTTCACAACATGGGGCATATCAGGCACTATATCCCCAGCCAAGCCGACAGTCACATCATCAGAAGGACTACTTGACGAAAGTATTTCCCCACAGAGCTTTTTATCCCCTCAGAGTATCCCCCACGAAGCTGATCCTCCGATAGATTACTTCCCAGAAGTTCTCTCCTCCCCAAGCAGGATCTCCAAAGCAATGCCTAAATCACTTTTCCCCAGCGAGTTGCCAGATCTTCTCATCCTCAGCATTGGATCCCCACAGAGTTCTTCCCCATAGAGTTCTCCAGAAAGATCGTGCAGTGATCCTTTCTCCCCACAGATCGCCCAGTGATCCGTTCTCCCAGCAGATTTCAGATCTCGGATCTCGTTTCTCTCATTTGCATAATCATAGCATTCACATCATTCCTCCCCAAAACAGAGCGTAGCATTTTGTCTAATACGGAGCATTACGACAAAAATCAAACATTTGCATGATCATAAGCCGGGTTCGAACAAGTCGCCTGCAAATACCAAAATCACTCCTCCTGCATTATGTAAAAACTCGTCCCCTGCAGATACAAGCCAAAATATCCTTTTGCACTCTCAATACAAATACTTGTACATACTTATACACAATCCTTCTGATACTCGTCCGTATCCTACTTATACATAATTCTTTGATACTCGTCGATATCTTATGCATCTCCCCGGCAGATCAACACTCGTCCGTGTTCCTTGTTCAAACAGTTGATACTCGTCCGTATCATCACTCCTTAAACATGCGTCTGTCGCTCCCGGGATTTTCATCCTAGTACAAACGCGAAAGTGGCGCGGAAAAGGTAGATTCTCCAGCCAGACATTTTTATCCCGAAAGAATGGGAAAGGTAATGCTGCACAAGCCTGAGGAAGAAGGAAAGGACGAGGCCTTGCGAACCAAAGATCTGGGTTCGGGAGTCGGTTACGACTTGAGAAGGTATTAGCACCCCAGACCGTCCGACGTACCCGACGGGATCCACGCTTGCTTGTTTTGTTTCAAAGGGTGAGAAATAAAGCTACTGAGCAAATGAACTGCTAACTGGAACTGGAACTGAAATGAGAAAGGAACAAAAAGAGAACAAAAAGAAAGAATGGGGAAATGTAGGGAAAATAAAGAATGTGTTCGAACGGGCCATACCCCGCCGCCTACGTACCTCATCGGGATAATGAGGATCAGAGTCGACGTAGTTCGCCTAACTAAGGCGAGAACTATTTGTTTGTGTTTTTTATGGCTGGAACTGCGTATGTCTATGCTCAGGTGTTGCAGGCTCGTCTGATACGAGTGTGTTTACCGTCTTGCATGCGAGACAAGTCGTCGCGAGTTCGCGTTATGAGTGAATGAGATTAGAAGAGAAGTTCCCGCAGGATAGCCGCTTATTATTTTTTTTTCTTTTATGAGAAATGTTTTGAATTTGTTTGTGAACATTCTCATACTAAGACCTATCCATCGCGGTAAGTACTTACATCTCGCCCCAAAATAGGACGCGTATAAGCACTCCGCAACAAAGTCTCGTGTCGTACAAGAAAGTTCGATTTTTATTAAGTGTTTTATTGCTTTTCTTTATGAGATGAGAAAGGAAGAATCAAGTTGCAAAAGGCAAAATCTAAGGAACTAAGACTCATTCCTAATTTTGTTTATTTATTCACAAGTGGTCCTAATGGTTTGTGTGATTTTCTAAACCTAAGGAAGAAAAGAACTAGAATCTACTAGAATTCAACTTACTTCCTAAGGAAGTTAAGTTGATTCTAAGAACCATGAGAAAGCCTATACAAGTGAAAAACTTCAAATAATATGGCAAGGCATTAAAATTGAATAAGGAATGAAATTCAAAAAAATGCATTTTAAGGTATAAACTAAAGCAAGCCTAAACTTCACTTAAACTATCTAATATTGTCATTTTAAAATCCTAAGATTAAACCTAATTAAACTAGTTCTTAATGGATCTTAATATTCTAACCTAAACTCATTTAATTTTACATGTATAACTAGCCTAAAGATTAATACACTAAGAATATCCAAAGTCCTGAAAAAATTATGGAATTAATTCTATAGGGTCCTAAAACTGATTATTACATTGCGCTAAAAAATATCCTAAAAAATCAAAAGTTAACTATGTCTAAAAATCACTTAAATCTATTTAAGGATTAACTATTATTTTTCATGGATTAAGCTACTAAAATAGGGGATAAAATGGCCTAAAAATTCTACCAAAATTATTCTAGGTCCTATTATGAGTCCTCTAAACATGGCAAAAAGAATGGGTCAAAAATCCTACAGGAAGAGGACAAAATAAAATGAACAAAATCATGTACAGTTGAAAGAAATTCAATAGAATGCCAATTAAAAGAAAAATCGAAATTAAATCGAAAATAACCAAACTTCAGAAAATAAAAGTGCCAAAAATTTCTAAATGGAATTATAGACCTACTGATTTTTTTTATAGAATTTTATTATGATTTTTACTATTTTTAATTGATTATTTCTAAACTATGTTAACTAAAAAAAATAAAAATCTAAAAGAAATAAAAAGGGGGTTCATTTAGTATTTTTTTATAGTTATTTATTCAATTGGGCTTTAAAAGATGGGGTGCAAAAAGCAAGGAGCCTAAGCCCAGCTTGCGCAGGACGTGAGGGTGCATACGATGGGCTATTGGTCAACTGTTTGACTTGCATCCTGGCCGTCTGATCTAGGGTTCCTTATAGTAGTCTCATCATGTGGTTCTTACTACGCGTGCCTATGGAAGCTATGGTGAACAACACACACAGGAACAGCCGCACAGTGAAGCCAGCCGGACGGTGACACGTGTCACCGCCGGTGTGGCTGAAGTTCAAAAAACTCCACCCAACTCTTATTCTTCTAACGACAATTATATGGGGAATAATGAGAAATTAACTAGAATTAATGGTGGATTAATCTCTTAATTATTCTTAATGTTTCCCATTAATTGAATTAGAAATTAAACTTATAAAACAAACAAACAAAAGCTGAAGGAAACCTAAACCCTAATTCCCCTTTTCTTCCGCCGCTACCTCACCTTCTTCTTCTTCCCAACTTCTTCTCCCTTTGTCCTCTTCTTCCCGCCACCTTCATCCTCAGCCTCTCCTCTGTCGTCACCTTCCCCAAACCATAACCCTATACCTTTTCTTCTACTCTCATCCGGCGACAACCCCATCTTCTTCTTCTTCAATCATTCACGTCGTCAACCCTTCATCCCTCTTCTTCTTCTTCGCTTTCGTCGCGTCACAACCACCCTAAGCTACACCTTCTTCGCCACCTATATCCTAACCCTTAACCAAGTTTCCTCTATCAAACCCACACCGAAAGCACAGGCCTCAGACTCTCACTCAAACATTCGGAACAACAGTGAAAACGCACAAAAAACTATGCCTAAGGAGCTCAAATTCGTACCTGATGATCCAAAGTCGTATAGCCGATGTCAGGAGGATGATGCTTCTGTTGCGAAGTTTCCACGACGAAGATGTTGATTTCGATGTCACGAAGTCGCCAACGAAGGCAAATGAAACACCGTGACGAAGACGGTGATTGAAATGCCGTGATTAAGAAGACGGTGCTCGAAAACGCCCAACTTCAAACACCTATCATAGTTTCTCCGATGGTACTTTGAATACGAATTCGAATTCCCAATCTCAAGTATTCATATCATTCCGCAACTTTCTTTCTTTGTTCAATCCAAATATCCTTCTACTTCGCTTCTGAACTGCTATTGGATTTTCCAGAATTCCTCTTCTTGTGGTTTTCGTTTATGCTGTTCGATTACTAATTGTTGAGTGTTTCGAACTCATTGCAGGAATATTGATGAGGATTCAATTTGTTGATGATGCTGCAGATCGATGAGGGGAAATAGTGCAGTGATATGGTGATCCTCAATGATGATCCGAAAATGGGGATTATGAAGGGTGAAGTTTTGAAGAGTAGTGAAGCAATGACATAAAAGGAAGGTGTGAAGGGATGGAAGACGAATGGTGAAGCAAGTTGAAGATTGAGGAGGAATGGTGTGAAGAAGAAGAATGGTGAGAAGAAGATTGAAAAGAAGAAGCATAATTGAATTAATGGAGAGAGGTTATGGATGCAGAAGAAAAAAAGTGAAGGACCTGAAAATAGTGTCCTGGTTTTGATTTATAGAAGAGCTAGAAGATTCTTCTGGAAATTTTTCAGGTGAAAGTTTGTTATGACTTCAGTTAGTTTGTTAGGAGTTAGTTATTGATTTTGGTTATGAGTTGATTTTTTATTTTTGAATTTCTGTTTTGAATTGGTATTAGAGTTGTGATGAATTGTGATTGAACTTTGGTTTTTCGGTTTTGAATTGGTTAGAAAAATGGTTAGAGTTAGTAACTAACTTGGTTATTGGTTCAGCTTTGTAACTGATAGAATTTCATTTTTTTTTGATCTGAAGGATTGATGAGAGGTTATGAAGGTGAAAGCTGGTTGAAGTTGTTGAGAAATATTGAAGAAGATTGTTGAGGCCGTGTGATGAAAAGATGTCTTGCCAATTGGAGTTCTGGCGATTATTGTGATCACGCAAAATTTCATTAATTCACTCTATTAAGGCTGCACAATGAGAAAGCAATGACGCGGTGACCTTCAGGTAATAAGTTCTTCACCTCCGCTTGTGTTGTTCTTGAAATGTGTTTATGAAGTTTTACGGATCTTCTTCTTATCTGTTATGCTTCGTTCATCAATCACTCATATTCTTCCCTTCTCGATACAGTTCTACCTTGCAATCATTCTCGGAACGACGACGATATCAAATGCTTAAGGTAACCTTCTTGAATCACCGTTCTAAATCACTTCTGTGTTTTGTCATTGAACTCACACTAAACGATATTGCACTTGGTCTAACTCGAAGTTACGACACTCATGGATTGATGTTATTGTGGTATTATGCAGGTTGATTGATGAAGGCTCGGAATCTAGTTGCTAAATAGTTGATGAAGACGATGGTGATAATGAATAACGAAGAGGGTGATGAAGCATCGGAGATGAAGAAATGGAAGAGATGATGTTTGAAGAACTTCTGAGAAAAGATGGGAAGAAAGAAAGAAAAAAAGAATGGCAAAGATGAGAGTGTGGTTCCGATTTATAGCAAAGGACTTGAAGACTATTTTGATGGTTTCAATGGAGATTTTGTTAGAGAATTAACTGAAATTCTGTTAGGGATTGTATAACCGTTTTGTATTTTTGCCTTTTTCTTCTGGATTTTTTATTTTATGAAAACATGTTGTTCAATTCTTGCTATTTTCTTTGCTGCATGGTGGAATACTTTGTAAATCTACCTTTCTAGCACTAATAAGGCATTTGTGAAGTAAATTCAACAGAAGAGATCGGCCTTCATCCATCTCTGCCTCAAACGGCCTAAGCACACCGGCATCCTATGACTTTTGATTCAACCCATAAGCTTCTTCATGAAGGAACCTTAGCAATGGTTGTAGATGCGTAAGTTGGCTGTTAGGAGTGTTAGGTGTTGGAGTTCCAGTTAGTATCCATCGATTTGAAGCAACTAGTGAAATTGCCATTTGCAACTTGTTTGTTAAGCTCAGACTTGAGCCAAGAGTATGCCCCTCATCTAAAATTATCCTAAACCAATGCACTTGCATTAGAGCACTCCTCTTACATGGCCCCTACTCTGCACTCAAACGACTAAATGTAGTGATGACAACATCATAATCCCAGGCAAGAGAGTGTGCAGATGGTTTCTGATGATCTTTCCAAACATAAACCTGCAATTGACCAGGACTAACATGCTTTTCTATTAGTGCTTTCCAAAGATCGACCAAGTTAGCAGGAACAACTACCAAGATTGCTCTTGACAAGTATAACCTAACCAAATCTAATGGCTCACATAGAGCCATGCCAAGGGCAGCCACATCAAAAGTCAAATTGCTAAGATTTTGTGGGTAGAACCACCTGCATACACCTTTCTCTACTCTCTTTATGAGGCCAAATGCTGGAAATATTTTGTAGTACGGATTCAAAGTCCCAATAGACAAACTTCAATTGTTTAAAATAGGACCCCGCATACCATTTGTTTCCATTGCTGCAAGCTTGTCCGTTGAAATTTTGGTCAACCAAATCAGGGCCTTCTTTGTCCGAGAATTCACCAATGAACGGTGCTCCTTAAGTACACTGGTGAAAAATGAAACGTTGTTTCTCACCTCCAGGAGTTCCTTTCAAATGAAATCCCCGCAAGTAAGTTATCTTACAACTATTCTGAATATACTGCTCTGGGACTCTACAACTCTGATATGAAGGGTCAGTGTTCATACTACAAAACCATGCTTAACTTGAAACCACAATTATCACCATTGCATGCACACTGATACTTTTGAGGAAATAGCTTGATGAATCACCCCTGAACAGGAGAGTTCAAATCATGAGAGAAAGCTTCGATCTCATGCCTTATGAATTCAATGCAAAATGTGTGATTATGAACGTTATGACCTAATGAGAAATGCCAATGGAAGCGAAGCATGAAGACGATTAAGGTAATAAATATGAGGGAAAATTTTGAGGTATTACATCTGCCCCTATTCAATCATCTGCAGACCTGAATGGACGATAGCGACGGCTTTTAGGCATCCAGGTATGGAGTGATTGAATACTAGAATAAAACCTAGAAATTTGCACTCTGGTTGATGAAGAAAATGTCATCTGCCTTTTATTTATATTTATTTTGGTTTTGACCTCTGAACAGGTAGCGGGAAAAGAACAAGGTGGAATTGAATCACTGCAATAACCTGCACTATGACTGTTGAACGAATCAAGCCACAACGAAGGCGCCTGTTGGCGAAACAGGGCTTAACGAGACCATTAGCAAAATAGAAACTCATCAATGTGACTGCTGGGAAGGACCAAGTCACAAAGAAAAATACGCGACTGTTGGGCAGGACCAAGCCACGGAAGGTGCCTGTTGGCGAAACAGGGCTTAACGAGACCATTAGTGGAATGGAACTCAATGATATGACTGCTGGGCAGGACCAAGCCATAAAGAAAACACGCGACTGCTGGGCAGGACCAAGCCACAGAAGGTTCCTGTTGGCGAAACAGGGCTTAACGAGACCATTAGCGGAATGGAACTCAACAATATGACTGCTGGGCAGGACCAAACCATAAAGAAAAATACGCTACTGTTGGGCAGGACCAAGCCACGGAAGGTGCCTATTGGCGAGATAGGGCTTAACGAGACCATTAGCGGAATGGAACTCAACAATATGATTGCTGGGCAGGACCAAGCCATAAAGAAAACACGCAACTGCTGGGCAGGACCAAGCCACTGAAGGTTCCTGTTGGAGAAACAAGGCTTAACGAGACCATTAGCGGAATGGAACTCAACAATATGACTGTTGGGCAAGACCAAGTGTAACACCCCAAATTTGCCCTCTCATTTTCATGTCATTTAGCATATCCTTGCATACATTACATTGTATTTAGATCATAATTGTATCATAAACATACATGAGCATACATCTCCATTGAGCTTTCATAGGTTGCGACATACCTTTATTTCTTCATGCGGCACGTGCACATGAATCTCAGAAGAAGCCAAAAGTTCTCGGTTGATTCAAAGCAGTTTAAGCGTAATATCAGTTTTACGGTGCAGTTTGCAAAGGTTGTAACTCTCGCCTGAAAAAAAATTTTGACCTGAAATTCAATGGTAAGAACCGTTTTGGTATTCTCTACAACTTTCGTGTTTGGCTCGGAGGCCAATTCATCAAGGAAAGTGGTGGGAGTTATTTGTTTCTGAAATTTCAGTTTCGGCGACTAACTGTGCTAGTGGTATTCAAGAGTTCGTAAATTCTGATTGGATCAAGATTTTTGAGAGATTCATATTCCAAAAGTTTCGTCTTGATATCCTTTACAACGTTCGGGTTTTGGATGAGAACTAATTCTTTGAAGAAGATCTCCGAATGTGCGAGTTTTCAAAGTCGATATAGTGAAAAACAGTGCTGAACCGGTGAGTTTTAGACACTAAAAAATTCATAACTCTCAGCTTGTTCATCGGATTGATGTCGTTCCGGCGCCTAAAATTCCGTTTAGATGTTATCTTCATTTCTCAAATTCAGTTTGGGTTAGGTCCAAGCGGAAGGATCCCGAAAATGCGAATTACCAGTGGGGTTCTTTGATGTAGTGCACTGTCTGTCAGATTTTGTAAAATTCATAACTCGGTCAATTTTCATCGGATTGCATCCGTTCTCGAAGCGTTGGTTCAAAAATTTTATCATCTTAAAGTTCCAAGACAAGCTCGAGTTCGAACAATGCCCCAAAGATTTTCGTTTTAGTTTATTTCGCAAAACTGAAGTGTTGAACCGAAGAAAAAGGCTGAAAGTGGTTTCACGAAAAAATTCATATCTCCCTCATCGTTTGTCCGGTTGAGCTTCCATTTTAACACGAGGTCACTGACTCATAGATCTACAACTTTGCTGACAAAGTCGAGTCGAGATTATGCTCCGAAAAGGTTGACCTCGTCACATTTTCAAGTAGCGGACACCAAATAAGCAAAAAAAAAAAACAACTTATTCAGTGAGGTCTTGCAGCTTAAACGTATCGATCGCACTCGATTTTGATCGTATGGCATTCGTTCTTTTTGCGTTGCAACCGTGATTCAGAGGCGGACAATGTTGTAGAAGGCTCAGAGTCAAAAAAGTTTGTCGAAGACAATGTAATTTTCACTTAAGCCGGAATTCTACCTTTTGCCTTTCATTTTACACTCCACTATATATTCTTTTAGCCCACAATTTGTCTCATAACTTCAATCACAATTTACAATCACCAAAAATTCTCAAAAGCTCTCTCTAAATAATCAAAGTTCATTCTCTCAACTCTTTCTCAAGAACACAACAACAACTTCATCAAAAACTCAAGAACACAACAATTCCGATCAAGCTTCCGGTAGCCGAACCACCGCGAACCACCACCTCCGGTCAACTCCGCCACCGCGCGACCACCATTTTCCACCGCCGGCAGCCACACGGCCTCTCCCCCTATCCTCCTTTCATGACCGCGTCTCACTTCCTCCGGATTCACAATTTCTTCGTCGATTTCTTTATTCGGTAAGCTTCTTAAACTTTAATTCATGAATAATTGTTGAATTGTTTCTTGAATTGAATTTTCAAGTTGATTTGATCTTGTGGAGATTATGTGCATTTATTCTTGATTTGATTGTTGATTGATGCTTGGTTAATTGATCCTAATAATTGTTGTGGTGCATAAGTGGAAATGCTTGTTAAAATTGACATAGAATAATCGGTGCATGTAAGGTGTTTGACAAAATTCTTAGGAGAGCTAATTGTTGTGACTTGATATTGATTGAAGTGCTTGACTTTTGAATTCATGCTTGTTTCAATGTGTAAATTCGAAATAGGATAGGTTGAGGCTTAATTGTTGATGTTGTTCATGTGTCGCGTGTCGAGAAATTGTTTTGGTCATAACTTCCTAACCGTAGCGCGTTTTCGCGAATGTGAATAGTGTAAATTGACTTTGTTGATTATTCCGGAGCCATTGGTAAACTTTTTAGTCGATTTCGGACAATTTTTTTCGGCTATTTCGCTACTGCCAGCCGACGAAATCGGCCAAAAAGTCCCATTTCCGAGCAGAAATTTCAAAAATCGATTGCATATTTGAATCCGTTGGCACGTTTGCAAGTTACCATGTGATTTTCGTTCAATTCCGAGTCGGTGATTTTTGACGCATTTTTTCCGTTTTAAGGCTTTTTAAGTCCGGTTTGGTGCGATTTTGATGCATTGATCTTTATTTGACTTGTACTTATGTTTATTGATCATTTGTCACTCATTGCATGTAAATTTGCTTGATTCCGGTTTGAGTTTGCATGTTGTTTATGTTAGTGCATAGGTGCTGCCCCGTTTTGAAACATACATTTCAATGCATGTCCATGATTCGTATGCTCATCTTTCTACTTGATTTTAGTTGTGAGGCATAGGTGCAACTTCCAGTTGCACCTCTTTTTGGTTTCTAATACGTTTGTTGAGTTCATGTAAGGTTCTCGCAAGGATCTTGACGACGGTCACTTGATTGATATTCCACTTTATTTGTGGGATACCGTTTGGTTTCAAATGATATTTTGTGCTGTTGTTTTGTCTGGATTGTGTTGTATGCAGGTCATTTGTGCGGTCGCATTCGATTTTCACATCTTGAGTGATTTATTTTCACTCCGATGACTTGAGCTTATATGGGAAATGCGATGTCCGACTTGCTTTGTTTGTGGATCCTAGCTTGTTCGAGCGGACCTCTGGGTTTCTATTTTCTGTTTAGCTTGTTGGTACTTCGGATTTACATCTGCACGGTATAATTTCTTATCCGATTTACTATTTCTGCACTTTATCGCTTACATAGGCTAGAGTCCCGACCGTTTCTTTTTGTTGGGCATTTTCAGGAAGTCCTCCTTCAGAGGCTTTGTATGTGTTTGTTTACATTTGTGTAAAGACCTCAAAAGAGGCGCCCCATCCCCATTCCCCTTGATAAGACCTCGAAGAAGGCAAGCGAAAAGGGCTCGTAATCAGCCCCACACTATCATTGAGTCTTTCATTAGCTCGTACTTCGTGTTGATGCTTTTGGATAAAGTCCATCCTGCTCTTGTTCGGTCAGTCTGTGGAAGAGGATCTCACTTTCTGGATCCCCACGCTTTGTGTAGCTCACGTCTGTTGACGTTGACGCTTTATGCTCGTACGCACATGATATTTCCCCAATTCTGTTCTTACTTGGTGATATGATACCATGTATAGACACATTCTTTTCCCACAGTCACGAGCTCGAGGAGATCTCCTTGCTTCGTGTACTCATCCTGCTTGATCCCCGATACCCGATATCGTGGTTAGGTGTCACCCCTACTTTTGTCTTGCTTTGATCCTCCATATCATTGCTAGGCCCTCTCTTTGCCACTGTGAAGACATAATCCACAGGTGGATGTTTTCTAATCGAGTGACGTGGATACTCCTCGAGCTTGTTTGCTTATTTGTGTGATGGGATCGTTTCCCCATAGGATTGCTAGGCTTTGTTTAGTCTCTCGTTTGCATGTTAACCTAGGTAGCACGATTCCTTCGTCTAGGACTAGCTTTTTTGCATGAGCATTCCTAAATCACAAATCAAACTCTTTGTTTTCTTTTCATAAGAACATGTTAATTCCTTCTACTCCAGGTGCATAAGTCTCCAAAGGTCGAGCAGCCGGTAGAACGTGAATTTAACATTGTTCAACTAAAAAATCCAAAACAAACAAAAGTAGTTAGTCGAACTACGTTAACTCTGATTCCTCAAAAGGGATACGTAGGCAGTGGGGTAGGGCTCATCCGAGCATAACACTTTCTTTTCCCTACGTTATTTTCCCTTTCCTTAACCATTACTTTGCTTTTGCTTTCCATATGCTTTCAATGTTCAATTGTTTAGCTAATCTTTGTTTTGTAGGGGGTTATGGTAAGTCATATGTGTGGGAGGGTATCCCACATACAACTTCTTTATTCATCTCTTTATGCTTTCAAGTTGTGATTGCTTTAGCATTGTGCTTTGTTTGCTTAACCTCATCTTTTCCTCCTTTAGAAACAACTTATCTCCTTTAGAGGAGTAAGTTGTATTCTAGTTCTTCTTTCTTCTTTCCTTCTTCTTCATTAGGATAGACTTAAAACCACACTAACCTTAGGACCACCTTTGCATGATAAATTTAGGATTAGACTTTCCCCATTAGATTTTATCTTTAAGATCCTTTTTGTTTCTTTCTCTTCTCATCTCAAAACCAAAACCTAAAAAACACTTAATAATGGTTGAGGTAGCCTTGTGTGTATGGACTTATTCCATGGGGCACTTGTAGTCTTCCCATCTTGGGATAGTACAAGCTTGTCTAGAATGATGTACAAGTCTAATCATGAGACTACTTTCACAAAGATAATCATAAAAAAGACTTCTTCACAAAAATTACAAAAACACTTAATAAATTCAACTAGTTAGTGAGCTTAGGCCCTAATCACTGGAATCAAGTTTTAGGGATCTTCTCCTTACTTGAGTGTGCTTGTTCTATTATTCCGTCTTGGAATGTAGTAGCAAGTACACATTCTATGGAAAAGAGCTTAAGTTCACTTCCTTGTGCCACACTCATAGAAAACTCATAAAAAACATTGGACAAACAATAAGTGTCTCTCCTTCAGGACTTCTTTTCTCATCCCACTCACTCCTTACGTACGAACTTGCTACTACTTGTCACTTTGCAAGACGGTAACACACTCGTCGTCCGAGCCTGCAACACCTAAGCATTGACATAGGCATTTCAAGCCTTAATACACAATCAATCCTTTCCACCCCTAGTTAGGGGAACTACGGCGTATCTGATCCTCATTGTCCAGATGAGGTACGTAGGCAGCGGGGTAGGGCCCGTTCGAGCACAATCTTTATTTTCCCTACATTTTTCTTTTTCATTTCTTTTTCAGTTCCCTTTTTATTTTCTTTTATCCAGTTCAGTTCCTTTTCTTTGCAGCAGCTTTCATTCCTTCATCCTTTGAAACAGATTTCTTTGCAAGCGTAGATCCCATCGGGTACGGCGGACGATCTGGGGTGCTAATACCTTCCCAGGTCGTAACCGACTCCCGAACTCAGTCTCTTTAGTTTGCAGGACCCGTGTCCTTTCTTTTCTTTCTTCGGTTTGTGCAACATTACCTTTCCCGTTCCTTCAGGATAAAAATACTTGGATGGCGACTCTACCTCTTTCCGCGCCACTTTCGCGTTTGTACCAGGTTGGAAATCCAGGGAGCGACAGCTGGCGAATCTGCTGGGGACTTCCTAACCAGAGTATCTCTGGTTCCCTTGAGAGTCTCTCCCAGCGCTTGCGTGTTTCTGTTTCTTTGTGTGTTAATTGTTTGTTGTTGCGTGTTTATTTTACTGTTGTTTATTTACAATTTTATTTACAGCTTTATTTACAGTTTTCAGTATTTATTTTCATGCATCATGTATGTATTGGACTGTCTGGACTGGATTTTTTCTGTTTGGTGGGACTTGGATGATATTGTTACTGTGAGATAAGCTCATTACCAAGGCTCGAGTGCACCTTAGGACTTAGAGTGGTTCCACTTTGGCCTCATGAGATCTTGTCATGGGGGTAGTAGTGAGTTCCATGCCCAGATTTGCGACCGTCTTGGAAATGTCTTGATTTAGGGATCTTCCCTTCTCATTTCACGACCTTGATAGTTATGTGCAGCTGGGGACCGATCATTGAGGACCTTTGTGGAAACATCCCTCTCTAATGGTGACAGTGGCAGACCATATTATGTGGCAAACCCATTCGCACCCGAGGGTCCACTGGGAATTCGCATAGGATGGCCTGGTTCTCTTACAGGAGCTCAGTCAAAGCATCTGGTCGTATGACAATAGTATTGTATCCTATGGGCTGAATGTACTATCATTTCTCGATTTCAGAGGTCGAAGCCGGGGACTTATAAGGGATGCTTGTTTTTCTCGGACTCACGCTGAGGCCTCCCTGAGTAGTACATAATGCCAAACCGATTCCCTGATCTGGTCATTAGCCATTTCTCGGAGATGGTGAACGTATTATTGCTACTCGGCTTTGAGAGTCCGTGATGTTTGACCTGGAGCACACCCGTGAGATTGGGAGGGATTTACATGTTTGCAGGAACCCTTGACCTCAACATACCCTTCATCATCAGCGTGATCTTATGTTTTGATCCGGTTACTATGGTTCTGGAGTTCTTGATCTGTGGTTCTGAGTTCTTATCTGGGAGTTATTATTCAGAGGACCTTTGGTTTCATACACTTTGTTCTCAGCTAAGTATTCCACATCTGGATAGACACTAGTTCTTGATCACCTTCCAGTTGCATACATGCCATCATAGCATTCTAGCATACATGTTCAGTTATTTCCGAGAATCTCATATCTGAATTATGCTATTAGATTTTTTTTGTATCAAAATATGAATCAAAGCAGATAGATTCCTCGGAAATAACCGAACATGACATCTCATAGCATTTGCATTTCATTTCTGTTCCGCAATCAGGGCTCATCCGTTCTTTGTTCACCATATTTAGTTGAGATTCCAGCTCTTATATCAGACTTGAAGCAACCTTTTGGAAAGATCATGGACCCTGGAGAGCAAGGCCACTTTGCAAGTGTTGGGTTGACAAGAGATCAGTGGGACCAACTTTTAGAGGCTATAATGACTTTGGCAAGGCAAGATGGCCGCAATTTCACTCAAGCTCAGCCTGCACGGATCCCTGTTGAGAACCTAGATGTTCAAGAGCGTTTGGTCGCCCGGAGTGGACATTCTTCTTCTGTTGATGTTGTAGGTTATCACCGTTTTGCTTTCATTATTCCAGATTCCCAATAAGGAAATTCCTGTGGTGAGAATCCAAGATCCACGAGTTGCAGAGAGGGAAGAAATATTTCGTGTGTTGTGGGAGGAGATTAAAGCCCTGCAAAGTCATAATGCCGTTGATTTAAATGCTGTGAACATGTGTCTGGTACATGGCCTTGTAATACCTCCAGAGTTCAAAGTACCGAAGTTTAATAAGTACAAAGGAGATAGTTATCCAAGGCATCATTTGGTGAGGTTTTGCAGAAGGATGACTTCATATGAGCATAATGACAAATTGATGATTCACTTCTTTCAATACAGTCTGAGTGAGGCATCATCGAGTTGGTACATACAGTTAGAGAGCAGTCGTATCCAATCATGGTCAGACCTAGCCAATGCATTTGTGAAACAGTATGATTACAATCTTGACAGGGATCTTAGCCGCATGGATTTGCAAGTGTTATCCCAAGGAGATGGTGAATCTTTCAGAGAGTATGCCCAAAGGTGGAGAGAAGTAGATGCTCGTGTTCAACCCCCACTATCCGATAGAGAGTAGTTTGATCTTTTCATAGAGACCTTGCAAGGACCGTACTTGGGGAGATTGAGTGGAAGTGGCACGTCATGTTTCTCTGACTTAGTGTTAGTTGGAGAATGCATTGAGAGATTTATCAAGATGGGAAATATCCAAGGCATTTCAGATGGCTCAACTGATGAGAATGAATCTGTTTTTAGTTTATAAGAAGAGGATGTGATTTATGCAATTTGGGAAGCTCCACAAACCCCATTGACTTATCAACAATACCCATGCATCTCAACTGCTCAGAGTCAGCAACCTTCTGAATTTGCGTGTCAAATGTCCGTTAATAGTGAACCTCCTCAGTATCAACAACAACCATGCCAACAAAAGAATACTCCGCAAAGGCATCATTATTACACTAAGAGACCAAAACGGTATTTTGATCCATTTCCAGTGCCATACAGTCAGATGCTTCCACGCCTGATCGACAGTGGATTGATAGTGCCGAAGAAACCGAGTTTGGTGCCTTTTCCATACCCACTGAGTTTTGATCCCAACATTCAATGTAATTTCCACGACAATGCACCAAGACATTCAGCTGAAGAATGCAAACCTCTCAGGGATAAGGTTCAGGATCTGATTGAATTTGGGTTAATTTCAGTGACGCCTCAAGACATTCAAATCAACAATTCTTCGCTTGGTCATGTGAGTTCATCAACTTATTGTTATGGAGGAAATTATTGAGGATAAGTGTGAAGGTGATTCTCAGATTGATTTTAAAGAGTAGCTATGAGGATGATTAGTTTATGTACTGCATTTTGATCCCTATTGAGGGGAACTACGTTGCTATGATTCTTCATTGGTCTTTGGTCAATGGAGATACGTAGGCAGAAGATCGTCAGGTCTTTGCGAGCAACCTTAGGTGTTAACCTTATGTTACAATTTCATTTCAGTGTCACTCTTTTCTTCAGACGTCTCATGTAAATGTTTGAACGTCGAAGGCTTAAGGTCAGAATAATTGGGAATGAAGTATGGTGCTGGACATGTGGCCGTTTGATTGAAGACTGAAAATCCCACCAGGAAAAGGCTGCTAACTACCTAAGGTATTCAAGATCAGCAAGTCCAGACGGAGTCAAGTCTCCTCAACAATGGCATTGCTCAATTTTTCTTTACTGCATTTTCATGTGTAGCTTTTATCTGTTTGTTTGAACATTTGTATGCATGCATGAAATTTGTTTGTTTTTGAATATTGATCATAATGAAATGCACATGTTTTTCTTGAAGTAATTCATTCGTATTTTACTTATAATTTTGTGTGTGCATTGCAATACCAATTGTTGCTCTTAAACTCTTAGATGGAGGATGAAGAAGTGAAAACGCAAAAATCTCCAATTGTGTGCTCTTGAATAAGACCTTGTTGAAGATGTACAGGCTTTGTTTCAAATCCCCAAACACCGGAGATATAAGGGAGATAGACCCTCGCTAACCCTTTTGAGCCTTGAAGTAGGAGTTTCTTTTGGCATGAAAAAACCCTTACATTTAACCCGGGGCAGGGTAGACGTCAGCTAGTTGGACCAAGCGTTCATGCTTTCATAAAGGAGTGCGCATTTGAGGATCCATTAACTTTTAGTGTAGCAAATCAAGAAGTCTAAAGACCGGAAACCACAACAGTTATCCTTCATCAACTAAAGAGTGAGACAATCACAAACCCTTGCAAAACAATCAAGACAAACAGTGTCACACGATTTGTTCAAAAAAAAAGAATAAAAAAAAGAAGAAATAAAAAGCCCGGTAAGTCGAAACTTGAAAACAAGCGACTTAGGAAAAAGTTAGGGTATCCCGTTGGACTTCAAAATCAAAGATTCAAAAGAATCAGTCCAGGCAAAAGTTAGGGATATACAAAAGAATGAAAAAGTGAAAGACGAAAAAGATTACACAAGAGAGATCCTTAAGAAAGAACAAAGTCGTATGATACAGGCACAAAAGACAATACGGGTGACTGTTACTCTGACAACCGCAGTGGTGCTTAAACTGTTAGTAGTAACGGTTCCTCAACCAACACGAAACCCTTTTGAGAGGTGAGCGTTTGTGAAAACTAGCTGAACATAGGACTGGAAGGACATCACGAATATGGGCGGGAACATATAAACTTTGAGCCTATATCTTTGTTTCTATAACCGTGAACCAGACCACGATACAACCCTCAAAAGTCCTAACTGAAACAGGGTTAATTCGAGAGTGTACTACCATAAGATAGCGTTCCCGACTCCTATGAGTTATGCTAAAAAAATATTTGTCGGTATTGCATGTGCATGTTTTCTTTTTAAAAAAAAATAATACATGTCGTATCTTAACCAGTGAGTTTCTCACAAAGGTTTGCGACATTATTTCAATAAGAACTTCAAGATTAACATGTGTCACATTAGAATAATCATTCTCAGAATAAAACATTTTCTGCTTGCATACATTTGTTTGGCATCAAAGAAGTTCATATATGGAACCTCAGTCTAGAAGCTTAATCTTGCCAAGTTGAGAAGGCGGAAACTTCTGAAGGACATTCATGTCAAGGGTCATTTTTCCAAGAAACTCTGTTGAATAGGGACTTTTCCAACCAGTTGGGTTAAATGCAGCCAATCTGGGGCAATAACGTCGATCAATCTCATCAAATTCCAGCCAAACTGGGGCAATCACTTCAAGATTTAAATCTCTCACAGAGCAGTTAGCATGGGTGTTTTCTCCAAAGCAAGGTTCGTACTGGGGCAGGTCACCCTAGAAACACTAGAAGTTACTCTCTCCAGAAGATGGTTAATCAGATGCACCTACCCAAGGTTCAGAATACTGGGGCAAAACACCTCATGATGATGCAAGATGTTGGGGCAAATTCCTTCATGGACCTTACAGAATGATGTAGTTACTTTGATATCTACAAGAGTTTGAAAACACTAAAGCATTTTGGATGCCAGGTTTTTTGTAAAATCCTCTTGAGACAATCTTACAGTATGTAAGGCAGTTCCCAGAATAAACGTCTGATGATTGATCCCAGTAGGGCGAGGGAAGCGTGTTTCCCTGATCAGAGAATTTCTCCTCAGTCGTTATGGTTACTTCATCTGATCATCATACACGACTAAAGTCCAGTAGTCATTGGCATCTTCAAGGTTAAAGTTCAATCTGTGTTGGCATCTCCTCAACCATGACCAGTTGGCATCTATATACGTCCAGCCTCTCACTTCAGTTGAGTATGGCAGTTTTCGCTTTGGTTTTCTTCGACCCTTGAGTCGATATCGGTGTTTTCTTTAGCCCTTGAGTCGATATCATCACTTATGTTTCTCGATCCTTGAGTCGATACCGTCACCCTTGTTTCTCGACCTTTGAGTCGATATCATTGCTTTCATTGCCTCGGCCCTTGAGTCGATATCATTGCCTTCGTTTTCTCGACCCTCGAGTCGATATCATGGTTATTCTCCGACCTCCGAGTCGATATTGTCATCCATTTTCCTCGACCCTCGAGTCGATGTTGTTACCTCTTTCCCTCGACCCTCGAGTCGATGTTGTTGCCTTATCTCCTCGACCCTTGAGTCGATATTGTCATTCAGTTACCTCGACACTTGAGTTGATATTTCCATTTCTTACGACCTTTGAGTCGACGACATAGTGTTCACTTATTTGACCCTTGAGTTGATACCGAGTGAGTGTGTCGTAAAAACAAAAATCAATCAGTCATATCATTCTAGCTCAACCATACTTGGTTCATTTCTGCCCGGGGCATATGTGTATATCCTTTTGCTTACAGGTAACAGTCTACAGTTGAGCTCAAAAGCGATATTGAAGTTTCTTTGGGGTTATGATACATCCTTCCATCTTGACAATTGATAGACCTATATATGGTTCATAATACCAGGGCACGGTATTTCACAGTGATACGATGTTTTTCATGAATCCTCGTGAGACGAATTCTTTCATAATCCATCAATATGGGGCAATTATGTCAAGATTCGACGAATCTCCAAGAGTTTGAAAATGTGGGAATTTTGGATGTCATTTCTTCTGTAAAATCCTCTTGAATTGATCTTCAAGAAGTCAGCTGGACCAGAAGGAGGTTACAAGGTGACATTCCCCAAGCAGATTTTTTCTCCTCAGCGAGAGACACTTTGCAATTCCTATCTCCAGCAGAAAGGATGTTCCCCAGCTGAGTTAGAACAGGTTGAATCCCCAACAGAACTCCAAGGCTAATTGAAGAGCTTTCATCCCCAAGTGAATTATCTTTCCACAAGTGAAGTATTCCCAGCAGGCAGCTGAATGCCTGATTTCCCCATAGAGTTCATGTTTGGGTTTCACTCTCATCATTGAAATATTCCCTAGAGAAGTCGCCAATTTATTTTTGGTCAATGTGATGATACAAAAATTTATTCATCCCCCTAACCAGAGTTAAGTGTCAAAGCCTCTTGACCTGGTTCTCCCTAGCACTCGTCGGTGTTTGATAGTTGCTTTTGCTCGTATGCACTCCCCAACACTCGTCGGTGTTTGATAGTTTCTTGTTGCTCGTCTTCATTCCTCAACGCTCGTCTGTGTTTGTTATCTGTTTGAAGCTCGTTTGCATTGTTTGGATACTCGTCTGTATCTTCCCTCACACTCGTCTGTGTTAGCTTATATCCATATGTGTTAATTTGATAATCACTCTGGTACTCGTCTGTATTACTACTCCAAATGCTCGTTTGTGTTGGATTTCTGGTACTCGTCTGTATTGCTACTTCAAATGCTCGTATGTGTTGGGTTTCTGGTATTCATCTGTACCAGTGGCTGATATTCGTCTGTATCATCGCCTGAAGCACTCGTCTGCGTTTCTTAGATCATCGTCTGATATTTGTTTGTATCATTGACTTATGGCACTTGTTTGTGTTCTCTTGATGATCATCCAATACCCGTCTGTGTTGAAGAGGTTTGAAGTCCTGACGGTGGGATTAAAACGTCAAAATGGTTATCGGTCTTGGCATAATAGGTTATCCGAAGGAGGTTCGTCTGTCTCAGACACCACTTATCTACACAAGATTTGTGAAGAGGGTTCGTCCAATCCTAATGTCGCACCTGGCGTAACAGGTTATCTGAATAAGACTCGTTTGTCTTAGACCATATATCTACGAAGGATATATGAAGAGGGTTCGTCTATTCTGATTATGCATGTCTATCCCACAGACTTAAGTGCATCACCGCTCCTGGCGTAACAGGTTTACTTGAAGAGGGATCGTATGTCCAGTTCCTGGCATAACAGGTTTACTTGAAGAGAGCTCGTATGTCCAGTTCCTGGCGTAACATGTTTACTTGAAGATGGCTCGTATGTCCAGTTCCTGGTGTAACAGGTTTACTTGAAGAGAGCTCGTATGTCCAGTTCCTGGCGTAACAGGTTTGCTTGAAGAAGACTCGTCTGTCTAAGTTTTCCTTATCCGGCATAACAATTCAATTTGGAAGGAGCTCGTTTGCTTTGTCTTCAATTCAATTACCCAGAGTGTTACTTGGTTGGGTTTATTTTCTCATTTCTACATTCTCTGGCAGAGTGCAAATTTCAGGTTTTCTTGGTATTCAACCACAGTTCATCTTGAATGGTCGATAGCTCGTGCTATCGTCCTTTTCAGATTAACAGTTGCTTGAATAGGGGCAGTTGTAACACCCCAAATTTGCCCTCTCATTTTCATGTCATTTAGCATATCCTTGCATACATTACATTGTATTTAGATCATAATTGTATCATAAACATACATGAGCATACATCTCCATTGAGCTTTCATAGGTTGCGACATACCTTTATTTCTTCATGCGGCACGTGCACATGAATCTCAGAAGAAGCCAAAAGTTCTCGGTTGATTCAAAGCAGTTTAAGCGTAATATCAGTTTTACGGTGCAGTTTGCAAAGGTTGTAACTCTCGCCTGAAAAAAAAATTTGGCTTGAAATTCAATGGTAATAACCGTTTCGGTATTCTCTACAACTTTCGTGTTTGGCTCGGAGGCCAATTCATCAAAGAAAGTGGCGGGAGTTATTTGTTTCTGAAATTTTAGTTTCGTCGACTAACTGTGCTAGCGGTATTCAAGAGTTCGAAACTTCTGACTGGATCAAGATTTTTGAGAGATTCATATTCCAAAAGTTCCATCTTGATATCCTTTCAAACTTTCGGGTTTTGGATGAGAACTAATTCTTTGAAGAAGATCTCCGAATGTGCGAGTTTTCAAAGTCGATATAGTGAAAAACAGTGCTGAACCGGTGAGTTTTAGACACAAAAAAATTCATAACTCTCAGCTTGTTCATCGGATTGATGTCGTTCTGGCGCCTAAAATTCCGTTTAGATGTTATCTTCATTCCTCAAATTCAGTTTGGGTTAGGTTCAAGCGGAAGGATCCCGAAAATGCGAATTACCAGTGGGGTTCTTTGATGTAGTGCACTGTCTGTCAGATTTTGTAAAATTCATAACTCGGTCAATTTTCATCGGATTGCGTCCGTTCTCAAAGCGTTGGTTCAAAAATTTTATCATCTTAAAGTTCCAAGACAAGCTCAAGTTCGAACGATGCCCCAAAGATTTTCGTTTTGGTTTATTTCGCAAAACTGAAGTGTTGAACCGAAGAAAAAGGCTAAAAGTGGTTTCACGAGAAAATTCATATCTCCCTCATCGTTTGTCCGATTGAGCTCCCATTTTAACACGAGGTCACTGGCTCATAGATCTACAACTTTGCTGACAAAGTCGAGTCGAGATTATGCTCCGAAAAGGTTGACCTCGTCATATTTTCAAGTAGCGGACACCAAATAAACAAAAAAAAACAACTTATTCAGTGAGGTCTTGCAGCTTAAATGTATCGATCGCACTCGATTTTGATCGTATGGCATTCATTCTTTTTGCATTGCAACCGTGATTCAGAGGCGGACGATGTTGTAGAAGGCTCAGAGTCAAAAAAAGTTTTTCGAAGACAATGTAATTTTCACTTAAGCCGGAATTCTACCTTTTGCCTTTCATTTAACACTCCACTATATATTCTTTTAGCCCACAATTTGTCTCATAACTTCAATCACAATTTACAATCACCAAAAATTCTCAAAAGCTCTCTCTAAATAATCAAAGTTCATTCTCTCAACTCTTTCTCAAGAACACAACAACAACTTCATCAAAAACTCAAGAACACAACAATTCCGATCAAGCTTCCGGTAGTCGAACCACCGCGAACCACCACCTCCGGTCAACTCCGCCAACGCGCGACTACCATTTTCCACCGCCGGCAGCCACACGGCCTCTCCCCCTATCCTCCATTCATGACCGCGTCTCACTTCCTCCGGATTCACAATTTCTTCGTCGATTTCTTTATTCGGTAAGCTTCTTAAACTTTAATTCATGAATAATTGTTGAATTGTTTCTTGAATTGAATTTTCAAGTTGATTTAATCTTGTGAAGATTATGTGCATTTATTCTTGATTTGATTGTTGATTGATGCTTGGTTAATTGATCCTAATAATTGTTGTGGTGCATAAGTGGAAATGCTTGTTAAAATTGACAGAATAATCGGTGCATGTAATGTGTTTGACAAAATTCTTAGGAGAGCTAATTGCTGTGACTTGATATTGATTGAAGTGCTTGACTTTTGAATTCATGCTTGTTTCAATGTGTAAATTCGAAATAGGATAGGTTGAGGCTTAATTGTTGATGTTGTTCATGTGTCGCGTGTCGAGAAATTGTTTTGGTCATAACTTCCTAACCGTAGCGCGTTTTCGCGAATGTGAATAGTGTAAATTGACTTTGTTGATTATTCCGGAGCCATTGGTAAACTTTTTAGTCGATTTCGGACAATTTTTTCCGGCTATTTCGCTACTGCCAGCCGACGAAATCGGCCAAAAAGTCCCATTTCCGAGCAGAATTTTCAAAAATCGATTGCATATTTGAATCCGTTGGCACGTTTGCAAGTTACCATGTGATTTTCGTTCAATTCTGAGTCGGTGATTTTTGTCGCATTTTTTCCGTTTTAAGGCTTTTTAAGTCCGGTTTGATGCGATTTTGATGCATTGATCTTTATTTGACTTGTACTTATGTTTATTGATCATTTGTCATTCATTGCATGTAAATTTGCTTGATTCCGGTTTGAGTTTGCATGTTGTTTATGTTAGTGCATAGGTGTTGCCCCGTTTTGAAACATACATTTCAATGCATGTCCATGACTCGTATGCTCATCTTTCTACTTGATTTTAGTTGTGAGGCATAGGTGCAACTTCCAGTTGCACCTCGTTTTGGTTTCTAATGCGTTTGTTGAGTTCATGTAAGGTTCTCGCAAGGATCTTGACGACGGTCGCTTGATTGGTATTCCACTTTATTTGTGGGATACCGTTTGGTTTCAAATGATATTTTGTGTCGTTGTTTTGTCTGGATTGTGTTGTATGCAGGGCATTTGTGCGGTCGCATTCGATTTTCACATCTTGAGTGATTTATTTTCACCCCGATGACTTGAGCTTATATGGGAAATGCTATGTCCGACTTTCTTTGTTTGTGGATCCTAGCTTGTTCGAGCGGACCTCTGGGTTTCTATTTTCTGTTTAGCTTGTTGGTACTTCGGATTTACATCCGCACGGTATAATTTCTTATCCGATTTACTATTTCTGCACTTTATCGCTTACATAGGCTGGAGTCCCGACCGTTTCTTTTTGGTGGGCATTTTCTGGAAGTCCTCCTTCAGAGGCTCTGTATGTGTTTGTTTACATTTGTGTAAAGACCTCAAAAGAGGCGCCCCATCCCCATTCCCCTTGATAAGACCTCGAAGAAGGCAAGCGAAAAGGGCTCGTAATCAGCCCCGCACTATCATTGAGTCTTTCATTAGCTCGCACTTCGTGTTGATGCTTTTGAATAAAGTCCATCCTGCTCTTGTTCGGTCAGTCTGTGGAAGAGGATCTCACTTTCTGGATCCCCACGCTTTGTGTAGCTCACGTCCGTTGACGTTGACGCTTTGTGCTCGTACGCACATGATATTTCCCCAATTCTGTTCTTACTTGGTGATATAATACCATGTATAGACACACTCTTTTCCCACAGTCACGAGCTCGAGCAGATCTCCTTGCTTCGTGTACTCATCCTTCCCGATCCTCGATATCGTGGTTAGGTGTCACCCCTACTTTTGCCCTGCTTCGATCCTCCATATCATTGCTAGGCCCTCTCTTTGCCACTGTGAAGACATAATCCACAGGTGGATGTTTTCTAATCGAGTGACGTGGATACTCCTCGAGCTTGTTTGCTTATTTGTGTGATGGGATCGTATCCCCATAGGATTGCTAGGTTTTGTATAGTCTCTCATTTGCATGTTAACCTAGGTAGCACGATTCCTTTGTCTAGGACTACCTTTTTTGCATGAGCATTCCTAAAACACAAATCAAACTCTTTGTTTTCTTTTCATAAGAACATGTTAATTCCTTCTACTCCAGGTGCATAAGTCTCCAAAGGTCGAGCAGCCGGTAGAACGTGAATTTAACATTGTTCAACTAAAAAATACAAAACAAACAAAAGTAGTTAGTCGAACTACGTTAACTCTGATTCCTCAAAAGGGATACGTAGGCAGTGGGGTAGGGCCCATCCGAGCATAACACTTTCTTTTCCCTATGTTATTTTCCCTTTCCTTAACCATTACTTTGCTTTTGCTTTCCATATGCTTTCAATGTTCAATTGTTTAGCTAATCTTTGTTTTGTAGGGGGTTATGGTAAGTCATGTGTGTGGGAGGGTATCCCACATACAACTTCTTCATTTATCTCTTTATGCTTTCAAGTTGTGATTGCTTTAGCATTGTTCTTTGTTTGCTTAACCTCATCTTTTCCCCCTTTAGAAACAACTTATCTCCTTTAGAGGAGTAAGTTGCATTCTAGTTATTCTTTCTTCTTTCCTTATTCTTCATTAGGATAGACTTAAAACCACACTAACCTTAGGACCACCTTTGCATGATAACTTTAGGATTAGACTTTCCCCATTAGATTTTATCTTTAAGATCCTTTTTGTTTCTTTCTCTTCTCATCTCAAAACCAAAACCTAAAAAACACTTAATAATGGTTGAGGTAGCCTTGTGTGTATGGACTTATTCCATGGGGCAATTGTAGTCTTCCCATCTTGGGATAGTACAAGCTTGTCTAGCACGATGTACAAGTCTAATCATGAGACTACTTTCACAAAGATAATCATAAAAAAGACTTCTTCACAAAAATTACAAAAACACTTAATAAATTCAACGAGTTAGTGAGCTTAGGCCATAATCTCTGGAATTAAGTTTTGGGGATCTTCTCCTTACTTGAGTGTGCTTGTTCTATTATTCCATCTTGGAATGTAGTAGCAAGTACACATTCCATGGAAAAGAGCTTAAGTTCACTTCCTTGTGCCACACTCATAGAAAACTCATAAAAAACACTGGACAAACAATAAGTGTCTCTCCTTCGGGACTTCTTTTCTCATCCCACTCACTCCTTACGTACGAACTTGCTACTACTTGTCACTTTGCAAGACGGTAACACACTCGTCGTCCGAGCCTGCCACACCTGAGCATTGACATAGGCATTTCAAGCCTTAATACACAAGCAATCCTTTCCACCCCTAGTTAGGGGAACTACGGCGACTCTGATCCTCATTGTCCAGATGAGGTACGTAGGCAGCGGGGTAGGGCCCGTTCGAGCACAATCTTTATTTTCCCTACATTTTTCCTTTTCATTTCTTTTTCAGTTCCCTTTTCTTTTCTTTTATCCAGTTCAGTTCCTTTTCTTTGCAGCAGCTTTCATTCCTTCACCCTTTGAAACATATTTCTTTGCAAGCGTGGATCCCGTCGGATACGGCGGACGATCTGGGGTGCTAATACCTTCCCAGGTCGTAACCGACTCCCGAACTCAGTCTATTTGGTTCGCAGGACCCGTGTCCTTTCTTTTCTTTCTTCGGTTTGTGCAGCATTACCTTTCCCGTTCCTTCAGGATAAAAATGCCTGGCTGGCGACTCTACCTCTTTCCGCGCCACTTTCGCGTTTGTACCAGGATGGAAATCCAGGGAGCGACACCAAGCCATAAAGAAAACACGCGAATGCTGGGCAGGACCAAGCCACGGAAGGTGCCTGTTGGCGAAACAGGGCTTAACGAGACCATTAGCGGAATGTAACTCAACAATATGACTGCTGGGCAGGACCAAGTCATAAAGAAAAACAAGATCGACTTGGAAGGACCAAGATATATGGAAAATGGTATAAGTATCTTCTGCGGGGAACACTTCAGGTTGAAAAGATGTTATAGGTTGTATGCAACACCTCAAAACTGGCCCATGCTGGCATGCACATGTTTGAATTTAAGGCGTAATGCTCCATGAGGATAGAAATGCTACGCTTTGGAGGATGCAAATGTAATGATGATTATGCGTATGTAAATGCAAAGAGATCTCCTGATAAGGAGACTGCAAGTATCCCAGATGGCTTGACTGGGGAGGAACGATGATCACTGCACTGATCTGGTTAGTCATGGTGAGGAGGAAACAACTCCGCGGGGAATGTTGTTAATGACACACCGGCTCTGAGCAGCCGCCATTGCCAAAAATAATTTGGGCTTTGAGATTGGAGCGCCAAGACCCTGCTGGAGATGGACCCTTCTTGAACTCTGATGGGGAAGTGAGGACCTCCTGACTTGGCTGGGAACCAAAGGCATGACACTGCTGAGGAAGCAACTGCTGGGGAGGAAAGACACTCCTTATACTGCTGGGAATTTCCCCTGTGTTTGTAGGAAAGCTTCTACTTGGGGATGACACCCACATTCTGCTACCTTGCTGGGAGAGATTCCAACTTCCACTTTACTAGGGATGATTGGAGACACCCTGGGAGACACCTGCTCTTGGTCAAGCATAAATAAATGCTCCTCCTGGGAATTTTATTTTAGCTCTGTTAGCAACACCTGTACCTGTACATGTACCTGTATAAACACAATCGATAGTGCCTGCAACATGGAGAGTCAGTTTGGGACCTGCCTGTCCCAGGCTCGTAGCATGAATCGTTATCTGGGTATCTCGACACCCTTTCAGAGTTGTATTAAATGTTTATGTCCTCCTGCATGAGTTAGAAAGCATTCAAATGTTCACAACACAAAGTAAGTCACAATTTGCTGGACCTTTTATCAATCAATCAATGCAGGATGAAAAAACAAAAACAAGAAGCAAAATAGTCATAAATTGACTGAAGTTGAATTTTTATTGATTCGGAAAAATGGTCGTGAATAGGCAATACAAAGGAAGCAGTTCCCTGGAAAGAGGAAACAACCAAAAAGGAAAACAAACTATCTTATTGGCAATGTAATGAATGGATCTCATCAAGTTTCAACCCGGTTATGACTCGTATATCTTCAAGACACTCCGCTCGCTATGCCCCTTGAGAAAGATAACTGAACTGATCTTCAACCCTTAAGATAGCCTCAACTATAGATAAGTTACGGATCTTGCAGATCAAAGTCGTTCGTGTTAATCCCTCTTTTGCATGGATCGCCTTTTCAGGTTTTCAATCCACCGGGATACCCTTTTTTGCCTTAGTTATCCGGTGTGGCTTTTCAACTCAGCGGGTGTACTTTTTTTTTTCAAGATTTCCCTAACTTTTGCCCGATCCTTTTATTCTGTTTTTGGCTCGCCGGGATGCCCATTTTTTGCCTGGATCTTTATTCTGTTTTTATCCAGCGGGTCCTTTTACACGAAGTATTTTCTTACTGCGTCTGCGTTAACAGGGGATTGGAAGTCCTCTCCGTCCATGGTTGTCAGCATCAAGGCTCCACCTGAGAAAACCTTTTTAACCACGAACGATACTTCATAGTTGGGTGTCCACTTGCCCCTGTGATCGTTAAGAGGAGGAAGAATCCTTTTCAACACCAAGTCACCTGGCATGTACCTATGTGGTCGCACCTTCTTGTCAAAAGCCTGCTTCATCCGCCGCTGGTACAACTGTCCATGGCATACAGATGCTGGACGTTTTTCTTCAATGAGGCTCAATTGATTATATCTGGATCAGAGCCACTCAGCTTCATCTAGCTTAATGTCCATCATCAACCTCAACGAGGGGATTTCCACTTCAATTGGTAGGACTGCCTCCATACCATACACCAGTGATAACGGGTTTGCCCCTGTTGAAGTACGCACCGATGTTCTGTACCCATGTAAAGCGAATGGTAGCATCTCATGCCAGTCTTTGTATGTTACAACCATCTTCTGCACAATCTTCTTGATGTTCTTATTGGCCGCCTCGACGGCGCCATTCATCTTCGGGCGATATGGAGAAGAGTTGTGATGCTCTATTTTGAAATCTCGACACAAGTCAACCATAATCTTATTGTTGAGATTAGAACCATTATCAGTAATGATCCTTTCAGGAATTCCGTACCGGCAAATGATGTCTCTTTTAATAAATCGGGCTACCACTTGTTTAGTGACATTGGTGTAAGACGCCGCTTCGACCCACTTCGTGAAATAATCTATAGCAACCAGGATGAAGCGATGACCATTAGAAGCTGTCAACTCGATCTTGCCAATCATATCAATGCCCCCACATAGCGAACGGCCATGGCGAAGACATGACACTCAACGGATTCGGAGGCATATGGACCTTATCGGCATAAATCTGACACTTGTGGCATTTACGGGAGTATTTACAGCAATCGGATTCCATGGTAATCCAATAATATCCCGATCTCAACAATTTCTTGGCCATAGCATGTCCTCCAGCATGGGTACCAAAGGAGCCTTCATGGACCTCTTGCATCAACAGGTCTGCTTTGTGTATATCCACGCATATGAGCAGAACCATGTCGAAGTTTCGCTTGTACAACACACCATCTTGATTCAAGAAGAAACCTCCTGCCAGTCTTCTAAGGATCTTCTTGTCCTTACTGGATTCCCCAGCCGGGTATTCTTGAGCCTTCAGGAATTGCTTGATATCATGATACCAAGGCTTGTTATCTTCACCACTGTCAACTGCAAAGACATAAGCATGTCTTTCAAGACGGGAGACCGTGATTCGAGGCACGAAATTCTCTTGACAAACTTTAATCATAGACGACAAAGTTTCTAGAGCATCGGCAAATTGGTTTTCATCTCAAGGAATATAATTCAACTTGACTTTGGTGAAGAAAGTTAACAGCCTCCTGACATAATCTCTGTAAGGAACCAAATGAGGTTGATGAACTAGCCATTTGCCATTGACTTGATTCACCACCAGAGCAGAATCTCCGAAGATCTCGAGGTTCTTGACTCGCAAGTCAATTGCCTCTTCAATCCCCATGATGCAAGCTTCATACTCTGCCTCATTGTTAGTGCATTCAAAAGTCAACCGAGAGGCTAAAGGTGTATGGACCCCTTCTGGCGAGATGATAGCAACACCTACTCCACTTCCATTCATGTTCACAACTCCGTCAAACATCAACTTCCATTTGGATTCAAGGTCTGGCCCCTCCTCCGGAAGTGGTTCTTCATAATCTTTCAATTTGAGGAACATGATGTCCTCATCCGGAACCTCGAACCTCATAGGTTGATAATCATCGATTGGCTGTTGAGCCAAGTATTCTGATAATACACTTCCTTTGATTGCCTTTTGCGAAGTGTAATGTATATCATACTATGTTAGTATCATCTGCCACCAGGCTACTCTTCCTGTCAGCGTCGGCTTTTCAAAAATGTATTTCACAGGATCCATCTTGGAAATTAAGAGAGTAGTGTGAGTCAGCATGTACTGTCTTAGTTGGCGAGCAGCCCATGCCAAAGCGCAGCAATTTTTTTCGAGTAGTGAGTAGCGTGTCTCACAATTGGTAAACTTTTTGCTGAGGTAATAAATAGCGTGCTCTTTTCGACCAGATTCGTCCTGCTGACCCAACACACATCCCATCGATCCTTCAAGCACGGTAAGATACATAACCAAAGGTCTCCCTGGCACTTGAGGCATGAGAATTGGAGGTTCTAGCAGGTATTCTTTGATTCGGTCAAAGGCTTGCTGGCAGTCTTCATTCCATTTAATGGCCTGATTCTTCCTCAGAAGCTTAAAGATGGGCTCACATGTGGCCGTTAGGTGAGAGATAAACCGTGCAATGTAGTTTAGTCTCCCTAAGAAACCACACACTTGCTTTTTAGTCTTCGGCTCAGGCATTTCTTGGATGGCTTTCACTTTGGCTGGATCAACCTCAATTCCCCGCTCACTAACAATGAAGTCGAGTAGCTTGCCAGAACGGACCCCGAAGGTACACTTATTCGGATTCAACCTCAGTCTGAACTTCTGGAGTCTGTCAAACAACTTTGCTAGATTAACCAAGTGCTCTTCCTCTGTTTGGGATTTCGTTATCATATCATCAACATAGACCTCAATTTCATGATGAATCATGTCGTGAAATAGCGTCACCATCGCCCGTTGATAAGTGGCTCCAGCATTCTTCAACCCAAATGGCATAACCTTGTAACAGAAAGTGCCCCAAGGCGTGATGAAAGTTGTCTTTTCCATGTCATCGGGAGACATATTAATCTGGTTATAACCAGAAAATCCATCCATGAAAGAGAATACAGAAAACCGAGCAGTATTATCGACGAGCACATCTATGTGAGGTAGAGGGAAGTCATCTTTGGGGCTGGCGCTATTCAAATCCCTGTAGTCTACACACATCCTGACTTTACCGTCTTTCTTAGGGACCGACACAATGTTGGCAACCCACGGAGGGTAACTGGTCACGGCCAAGAAACCAGCATCAAACTATTTTTGTACTTCTTATTTTATCTTGATTGTCATATCAGGACGTGTGCGCCTCAACTTCTGCTTCACTGGAGGACAATCTTCTCTGAGAGGCAGCTTGTGCAACACAATGTCAGTGTCTAAATCAGGCATATCTTGGTAGCACCATGCGAAGACATCAACATATTCTCGAAGCATAGCAATTAAACGAGTCTTGATAGATTCTTCTAATGCGGCTCCGATCTTAACTTCTTTCTTGTCTTCTTCAGTACCCAGGTTTATCACTTCGACAACTTCTTCGTGCGGCTAAATCATCTTCTCCTCCTATTTAAGCAGTCTAGCCAATTCTTCAGGTAGTTCGCAATCCTCTTCACCTTCCTCATCGGCTTGATAAATTGGATTGTCAAAGTCATACTGTAACACGGTGGGAGAACTGACTTTAGTTAAATGTTGCGGATAGCAAGAGTCGCCATCGACTTTTATTTTATCCAAAAGGAAAGGACATAAAAGAACAGGAAAGACCTTAAAAAGATATTGAGTTCGGGGGGTAGGTTATATAAAGGGAAGGTGTTAGCACCCTTTATATCCATGGTTATCCATGGGCTCTTAGTTACTTAGCTCACTTTAATTGTTTTTGGAAAGTGTAGTGTGTGATTAGAAATTTTCTAAGTACTTTGTAATGATCCTCGTATGGATGTATACAAAGCCTTGTATTGAAAAATATTTAGGAAAGTGAGGTGTAAAAAGTATTTTGAAATGTGAGCAAGCAACTAAGAGGTACCTACCCTAGATTAAGTCTTTCATGTTCTTGTATGTTCTTTCAAGGGTAAGACTATCCCTATTATTAAGGAATAGGTAGTCATTACCTTGGATGTGTTTAAGGGACATGTATAGGGACATCTGTATTTAGGCAACTGTAAGGTGTCTTAGCAATACGAAGGGACTTATCATCTTTTATTCGAAGGGACAAGATCATTTACCGTAGGCAACATTGAAGGGACTTGATCTTATAATCCTAAAGGGACTTGATGATATTTTATGAAAAGGGACTTTGCTTTAAGACACCTTACTTGACCTTATAGTTAGGCAACATGAGGGATAACCTTAGAAAGGGTGAGATGGCGATCAAAGATCGACTTACGTGTGTGAGTGTTCATATTCATATATTTATCTTATTAAGTAAGTTATTCTAAATCAATTTTAATTTACAAACATATTATCACTCCCTATAATTACTAACCATAGCAAGAATATTTATAAACAATAAAACAATAATAAACTACGGCTATTACAAGGCTTTTGTAGTTACATTATAATAAAAACAATTGAATAATAAATATATAATAAAATAAACAATAGCTAAAGGGTTAGTGATAAAATAATTATAAGAAGAAAAGGTTAGCACAAATATACATAATATATACAATTTAATTAAATATTTTTAGATTAAATAAACAATTTTGAAGAATTTTTTAGATGAAAATAAAATAATAAGGATAATAATAATAAACCATATAATAATTTATTTACAAAAAAAAACAAGATTAATTATTTAATTAGATATTAGAAAAATTAATTAAGTTTAATATTTAAAATTAAATAAAATTTAGGGTTAGAAATTTTAAAGATAAAATTAAGGTTTATAATTTGAATTACAATATTAATTTGATTATTTACAAAAATAAAATATATAGGATAATAATATAAACATAAAATAAAAAAACAAATTATATTTGAAAAAATAAGATATTGATTTTTTAAAAAATATAAAGTTCTTTTTATTCTAGGAAAGTATATTATACTTTTATTTAAAATCAATTTATGTGAAAATACAATTTATATAATTAAATAAATAAGAAAAAGCAAAATAAAGAAATTAGGTTTAAAAAAATGGGGGAGGCCTGGTTTTGAACCCAGGACCTCCCCATTACCAGCAAGAAGACACGCCACTGGACTGCGCCTGCGTAGCTGGTGAGGGAATGAGCCCAAACCATTATGTAATGAACCTACAAAAATATGAAAAAACAAATGAACCAAAATGAAAAAACTGGGAATCGAACCCAGGTTTCAAACGTTACTAGTGCGTATCACAACCACCAGACCAAACATCATTAATTAAAATATAATAAAACATAATTCTAAAAATATTAAATTAACAATTTGAATTTTCCAGATGGCGCCAAGGATCTTCATCTTCTTCATCATACCTGCAAAATTTCTTGCGATTATACCTGCGAATTTTCATGCGTTTTCTCACCTTCAAGAACCTACGAAACTTGGATCTTTCTTAATACATAAAATTTCAACAAATTGATCACATAGACATGATCCTTACATCATACACAATTCATTGACGTTCTTAAAATTCATTTATATTAGTTCAATTGAGAAACCCTAAACGGCTACCTCAAACCCTAACAATGGTGAATCTTTGATCCTGCATCGAAATTCAAATTAAATCATCCAGAAACATTCCTTGTATCATAACAAACACAAAACATCAGTCAAATACGATTTATCATGAATGAATATGTAAAAATGAAAAATCATAAGCTGAGCATGAACATGGATTCGGTTTATGCAAATGTTGATAATTTATGTGTAGTTGATGATCGAAACATGATCAGTGAGTCTCAAGGAAGCTAAAGCAACCTTTAGATTGCCTTGAAAGTGTCTCTAGCCAAAAATCCGAATATGAGTTTTTCCTTGAAAAATTTGAAATTGATCTTATGCTTGGAGGCTGTGAATTCGTGTATAAGGCATTGCTTAATGTTGTATATATATCATGTAGTGAAATTAGGTCAAGAAACTAGTCCATCCTTTGGACTTTTTGATCCATAGAGATTGAAAAAGATATGACCTTAAAAACATTGAAAACTTGGATATCTCATTGCTATTTTTAGATGATCTGAAAT
The DNA here is from genome assembly GCA_963966055.1 of Lathyrus aphaca. Classification (NCBI taxonomy): domain Eukaryota; kingdom Viridiplantae; phylum Streptophyta; class Magnoliopsida; order Fabales; family Fabaceae; genus Lathyrus; species Lathyrus aphaca. Next base: position 304,189,809 of record OZ014521.1, on the reverse strand, counting down.
TATATGGTATCAATCAATTTTAAATGAACATTAAGACCTTCTAGAACCACAATCTCTTACAAATATATGATTTTCATATTTTATTTTAATTTAATTTGTATTTTAATGAATAAAATTCAAATAAATATTAAATAAAATGTAAAAAATCAGAAAAGGTATGGGTTGGGTCGTGCTTGATGATATTATAAAGATTGAATGGCAATTTGGTGGGCTCATTTAGCAAAAATTGGTTTTAAGGCCCTATTTGCTTCATAAACTTCCCAAATATTTCCCAACTTTGCAAGGGCACAAATCCTTCAATTTTAATGCTATGAAGGTGTTCTTGGACATTTTTTAAAGATTATAGAGTCCTCTAACCAACCTCTTTGGTCTCATGTCCATATCTTTTACCATTCTCAAGTTATGCTCTTTGGAAGATGTTGACTTTTTGTTGACTTTTGAAATGACCTATAATGTCTTAGGTCATACCTTCCAAATGAAGCATTTTTGGGCTTGGCTTGTGAGACACAAAGTTGTAGAGAATTCAATTTCCTTCAAAATGAGATTTGGATGGAAAAAATTTGATGAAGCATGTGAAAGTTATGGCTGGTCAAAGTTCAGTTGACTTTTCCTATGAAAACCCTAATTTAGAAACTCCTGATTCTTGATGATCTGAAATCTCCTTGATGAATCATGATAACCCTTGATCAAATGATGAATTTTACTTCATATACTTGATGTTGGCAAAAAATAATGAAGTTTGACTTTGATTTGACCACAGTTGACCTCAGTTTGACTTTTTAACTGCTTTGACTGATTTTAACCTATCTGATCATCTGACTGAGCAAATCTTTTGGGAAAGTCTTGAAACTTGAAATGGGGATTCTTGAACATATATAGGATGCTATGAAGCTCACTTGAAGTCTTGAAAGTCCATTTAGCCTGATGAAAGTCAAAACCCTAGTTTAAGATGCATTGCTTAGGAGGATGCATTGTCTGAGGGAATTGTCAAACTTTCTGACTAATTGTGAACCTTGTGAACCTAATGAGATGTCTTGTGAACCTTGTGAACCTTTTAGTACACAATGTCTTATCTTGGGGAGGGAAAATTTTGGGGTGCAACACATACTCAGCCATAACAGGGTCGTCATTGATAAGATCCGATGACGAGCATCTGCATGAATGGTGATTCATGCAAGGCTTTAGCAAAAACTTGAGAAAATGAGAAACATTGCCATTTTAAAACTTTTCTTTCTTTTTGAAAAACAAAAAAAAATGAAAGACAAAGAACAACATGGATGAATGTGAAACGTCAGCTTTATTTATGATTATGAATTGTGTTAAGAACAAAAGAACCTTAACAAAGAGCTATTATGCCCCGGGCAAGACATAGTGCTTGAATACAGGAAAAACAGAAACAAAAATTATTACTCTTCGAAAGAGGTGACTGAGATAAGCCTTTCTGATGTCCAATTGCTAAGCTGAGTCCCTAGAACGGCATGCCTGATCCACTCATCTAGGTCATAGTCACTATCAACTGCGTCATCCTGCACGGCACTGATGTTTCCATAATCCACCACTCCCGCACTCGTGAAAGTAATCGGGCTTTGACAACCTTTAGCATTTGGTCCAAGCGATGACTTTCCAGGATGGTAACTAACTCCGAACATATCTTTCTTTTTTGGCACTTCTACTGGACTGCCCCAGCCTTCTCGTATCCCAGATTCCACCAACTCAAGCGCTTGCTTATAAGAGGCCACAGAAACCCCCTTCTTCGGTTCTTCAGGAGAAGCTGCCACTGCAGATGCTTGTTCAGTTTTCAGGGGCTCAAAAGCCTGACATGGAGTTTCAACTATTTCGCCCTCCATCTCCACATACTTGAATGAAGCCAGATGACTAACAAAAATGTCTTCTTCCCCACTGACAATTACAATTTGACCCTCCCAGACGAACTTTAGCTTTTGATGAAGTGTGGACGATACTGCTCCCGCTGAATGTATCCAAGGTCTTCCGAGCAAACAATTGTACGTAAGCTGTATATCCATTACGTAGAACGTGGTATTGAAGATTTGCGGACCTACTTTAATTGGTAACTCCACCTCCCCGAACACCAATCTCCTCGACCCATCAAATGCTCTAACTACCAGGTCGCTAGGCTTTAGAACTACTCCATCATAATCCAACTTCATCAGTGCTTTCTTGGGAAAACATTCAACGATGATCTGGTATCTACCAACACATGAGAAAGTACTGTGCCCTTACATTCTAAAGAGATATGCAGTGCCCGATTGTGAGCACGCCCTTCAGAAGTTAGATCCATGTCTGTGAAATCCAATCTGTGACTGGCATTAACACTAGATACCACCGCTTCCAACTGATTTACTGAAATATCCTGAGGGACATACGCCTTGTTCAGAATATTCAAGAGAGCCTTCCTGTGGGAATCATAACACATGATCAAGGACAAGATGGAAATCTTCGACGAAGTCTACTGCAGATGGTCCACAATCTTGTAGTCGCTCTTTTTGATAATCCTCAGAAATTCTTCAGCTTCTTTATCAAAGGTAAGATCTGGATCAATTACCGGTGCGGGATCGTTGACAACCATTAATTGCTTCCCTCTTTCTTTAGCCTGGGCTTCTGCGGTGTCTCTGGGTGGTATCACACTATTTCTTAGTGTTTCCGGCGCAAATAACCTTCCACTTCTAGTAAAGCCCCCTACTCCAACATTTTCTACTTGATCTGGGGTTGTACTAGACGTGGCCAACTCTTGCTTATGGCCGTTACAGTATACTTCGCCACCATAATTCCAGGGAATAACTCTATCTCTCTGATACATTACCGGTCCTACAGTGGTGATGGTTATCGGTGCCGCTCTGGCCCGTGAAGGAACTTGAGATGGATCGTAGAAGATGGTTACTGTAGAGATTTCGCTCTCTTTTACAACCTTGTCAAACTGCAACACTCCTTCATCAATCATACTCTGGATCCCTGCTTTCAACTTCTCACAACCATTTGTAGCTTCAGTACATCCTGGACAATCAACTTCACACCCAGGAAAGATACCTTTCTTTGACAAGCAAACTTTAACAACATTCAACGGAGTCTGCAGTTCGTTGACATCACACACCAAGTTTAGATTCTCGCCTTCATCAACTGCCCCAACCGTATCTCCGTGAGAAGGCATAGGGTTCTGTATTACATTAGGAGTAGGAGTAAAGTTGATTGCTTTGGAATCTACTAGGTCTTGGACTACATACTTCAAGGCCTTGCAGCTTTCTGTGGTATGTCCGGGGGCTCCGGAATGAAATTCACATCTAGCGTTTGCATCGTACCCTTCAGGAAGTTTCCCCAGCTTCGGGGGTTGCAAAGTTCTGAGCTGAACCAGCTGGAGTTGGAGGAGATTCTTCAGAAGTTGTGAATAGGATATAGGAGGAGTTTCAAACTGCCTTTCCCTGGTCCTCTGAGAATAGTATGGACGGGGAGCCCTTTGTTGATACCCTTGCGAGCGTTGCGGCTGCGGTGTTTGGACTTGTTGTTGAACAGGTTGAGCTGAGATAGTGACAGGGGCCACTTGCTGATAAAAACCTCTGCTACTTCCTCCCCTCTGCGCGTACACTGCACCAGTCTCTCCTTCTCTTCTCTTCACGAAGGGTTTCTTAATACCAGAACTTGAAGCGCCTCCATTCTGAATCTTCCCTTGCTCGATCCAACTTTCTATCCTCTCACCAGTCAAGATGATATCTGAGAATCCACTTGAAGAACATCCAACTAGCCTTTCCATGAAATGCCCCGGGAGGGTATCCAGGAACAGGTCTACCATTTCTCTCTCCAACAAAGGCGGTTGCACTCTAGCGGCCACTTCACGCCACCTTTGTGCGTAATCTTTGAAACTCTCTGAGCTCCTCTGAGTCAGACTCTGAAGTTGAGTGCGACTGGGCGCCATGTCAATATTATACTAATACTGCTTGAGGAACGCTTTTCCCAATTCCTTCCAATTTCTTACAGAACTTCTCTCTAGCTTCATATACCATTCCAAGGACCCTCCAGAGAGACTATCCTGGAAGTAGTACATCCTGAGCTTTTCATCCCTAGTATGGGCAGCGATCTTCCGGTAGAACGCCTGCAAATGAGTCTTTGGGCAGGAGCTACCGTTATACTTGTCAAAAGTAGGTGGCCTGAATTTGTGAGGAATAACCACCCCAGGGACTAGGCCCATATCAGACACATTTATCCCCAAAGTGTCTCTACACTCGAGGGCTTTGACTTTCTCAGCCAGCATCAAAAAGTCTTGAAGATTTCCTTCTCCACCGAACCCCATGTCGTTGTTGAAAGAAGGGAACTGATCCTCCTGCCTGTCTTGTACTAGAATGAAAGTTGTCGTGCCCTGTTCTGGAACTTGAGGTCCACCTAGGCCATTGCTTACGTTGGGGGGAGCCACTTGCATGTCAGGAGTGGTCACAGGAGTGTTAGTTTGAGGAGGGTTGAGCCCTTGAATTGCATTCCTTAACTCTAGATGTCCCTGAGCTATCCCTTGCATCATGACCATGAATTCTTCCATTATGGTGCGAAACGCATTAAGCTCCATTTGCATAGCGTCCATGACTGTCCTCTAGTTGCTACGAGTTGCGTAACGATGTGGGATATCTTGTCGGAGATGCCGGGTCTTGGCAGCTCTCGCAATCTTTGCCTGTAACACAGATAAATTAAGCATCCTGTAGAAAAACCTGCAAAAATAAAGAAGAAATGCAAATGATGCGTATGCAATGCAATGTGTTCCTTTTATTCCCAAGGCTTTCCCTTTTCCGGTCCTGGCATTAAGAGAATAATAATTGGGAAGAAGACCCAAGTGATGTTCAAATAAAGTGACGGCCATGGAGAATTGGTGCTCATTACCCTGTATCGGTGCAACAAATAACAAACAAGAGATTCAAAGCAAGTCAATCACATAAACTGAAGTTTGAAACAACAAAGTCCCCAAAGGGTGCCAATTAAAAGAACAACAAGGTATATCAATAAAAGGAATCCCACAACAAGCCTGTGGGTAATCCAAGTACAATAGCATGAAACTAAACCCTATGGAGCTCTAAGTCTTGCAGCCTCCAGCTAAGACGCTTGACATTCTGGAACTGAACGATATCCGGATGATCGGGATCCTGGATGAGTCTTTGGATGAGGAGGTCCCTTAGATCAAAGGAAGCATACAACTCTTTAATCGACTGCAGGAAAGTCATCTCATTCTCTTTGCTCGGACCCGGCTCGGCCTTTGACTTCTTCACACCAGCACGAAGCTTCAGCTCTTCAACTTCTTTCTAGACATATTCAGCTATTTGTTGACTCTTTGTCATCTGACGAAGATACTTTCTCTGTTGCTCTTGTACCTTCTGAACTAACTTCCCTTGCTCAATCAGGGCATCCTGAAGGTTCTTGATCTTCAACTCGAATTCAGCTTCTACCTCCTTTTACTTCTTCTGATTATCGCTCCACTTCTCTTGCCAAAGTGTGATGGCTTTATTAGCCTCACTCAGTTCTTTCTTATCCCTCCGGCGCTGACTCGCCTTATGGATCTCAGCCAATCCTCTCTTCCTAAAGTATAGCTTCCTTTCCTCGAAGTCCTTCTTCTTAAGACGAACCGTCTCTTCAGCCTGGTGAGCTCTATCTTCTAACTGCTGGTTTTGAATCATCAATTTCTGACAAGAATTGTAAGCCTCCTGATTCTCAACACTAAGCTGCTTGACCAAAGCTTCCAATTTCTGATAATCTTCTAAAGGCACTGTGCTAGGTGGTGGTAACGGTGCAGAGAAAGGGATTAGAGTTACTTGAGCTTTCTCTTTTACCCAATCTTCGAATTCAGGAAACATTTGGTTATTACTCCTGCCCAAGCATTCTATACCCTTTCTATTAATCCATTTCCAAGCACCTACAGCTTCCCGTACCAATGGGAGGTTATCCTTCACAGGGAAATAGAAGGTCTGATCCAACTCCGAATCTTTGGGAACATTCTTCAAAGCATATCCTAATTGTCTTCTCAAAAGTATGGGGTTGTAATTAATGCCCCCAGCTACTCCTAAGATGGGAACATTAGGATACCCTCCACAGCTGGAGATGAGTTCTTTCCATTTTAGCCTTAAGGTGAACCATCTAATGTCTTTGGCGGTCAGCGTGCTTAGCTTTTGCGACCAGATTACTTTGGGATCCGTGAATACTCCAGTAATAGGGATGTGCCTCATAAACCATGTGTAGAATAACGGGGCACAACATCTAACCAGGCCACCTCGTCTCTTCTCATTCTTATAGTATACTGAATAATACAAATCTCCCAAGAGAGTGGGTACAAGATTTTTCATCACAAACAAATGAATGGCATTCATATCCATGAACTTCTCCATGTCAGCAAACAAAACTATCCCATATACAGATAACGCCAAGATGGCGCAAACTGAATCCCACTGCTTTTCCACGACACGTTCTTCAGCTCTTCTGACCAGAAACTCTAAGGGAAAACCAAGTACTCCTGCCTTGGTGGCAACTAGATTAGCAGATATCTCTGACGAGCTCAAATAAAGAGCTTTAGCGATGTCAGCATGAGTCGGTCTTGTCATTTCTGAATTGAAAGGAATTTGGTCTTTGATAGGCAGTCCCAAAATCTCAACATACTCCTCTAGCAATGGACCTAGCTGGAAATCAGGGAATGTGAAACATCGGAGTCTAGGGTCATAATATTGTAGCAAGGTATGGATGGCACTCCTTTGTGAACTATCCAGATTGAACACCATGTCCAGAATATCACCATATCGCTATTTGAACAATCCCAAATGACCCTGGGTAATAAGAGACACCATCTGCTTGAGAACGTCCACCTTGGTATCAAAAAATTTGTAGAAAATATTCTTCTTTCTGATATCTTCCATCTTTGAAGCAAGTATACGACTAGGAACTGGGAGTAGTGCGGGCCTTGAGAATAAAAAGAACACAAATGATTAATGATGATATGATGCTTATGTAAGGTGAGGCATGTGATCAGTGAAGTGTATGTGATGTGCTAATCATATAATCAGGTGTCGGTGCAAGGTCACAATATCCACATATCACAATAACAATCCCTCTGATCCGGGATCCATATCTTAGAACCAGAAATCCAGATCAACAAAACTGAATCAATGGCAAAGTGGGTATGTTGAAAGTCTTAGGGTTCCTGCAAAACCTGTAAACCCCTCCCAATCTCACGGGTGTGCTACTCGGGTCAACATCACGGACTCTCAAAGCCGAATAGCAATAATACATTCACCATTTCCGAGAAATGGCTCATGACCAAATCAGGGAATCAGTTTGGCATTATGTACTACTCAGGGAGGCCCCAGCTTCAAGCACTGAATCGAGAAACAATAGTACATTCATCCCGAAGGGTACAATACTACCGTCATACGAATAGTTTTCTTTAACTAGATTCCTATGAGAGAACCAAGCCATCCTATGCGAGTTCCCAATGGACCCTCGGATGCAAGTGGGTTTGCCAACAAATGTGGTCTGCCATTGTCATCACTGGAGAGGGGTGTTCCCATAAAGGTCTTCGAAGATCGGTCACCAGATGCACATAAATATCAAGGTCGTACCCTGAAGTGGGGTAATCCCCACACAGAATAGTTCCAAGACAGTCGTAATCTGGGTGTGGAACACATCGCCACTCATCATGGTGAGATACCATGGAAGTACAATGTTTGTCCATGCTAATCCTATAGTGCACTCAAGCCGGGTATTTGGCTTATCTCACAGTAACTCCCATCCCGCAGAAAAAATGAAAACCAGCACAGCCAGACAGTCCAGTATAATATGATGCATGGAAAATAAATACTGAAAGTAGTAAATAAATGCGGTAAAGTAAAGCTGTAAAGTAAAGCTATAAACGAAAACAGTAAAGCTAAACTAAAGCGCACAGCAGTAAACAAATAAACACCCAAAGAAACAGAACCAAACAGGCGTTAGGATTGACTCTACAAGGGAAACCAGAGATTCTGGGTTCGATCCCCAGCAGAGTCGCCAGCTGTCGCTCCCGGGATTTTCATCCTAGTACAAACGCGTAAGTGGTGCGGAAAAGGTAGAGTCGTCAGCCAGGTATTTTTATCCCGAAAGAATGGGAAAGGTAATGCTGCACAAACCTGAGGAAGAAGGAAAGGACTAGGCCTTGCGAACCAAAGATCTGGATTCGGGAGTCGGTTATGACCTGGGAAGGTATTAGCACCCCAGACCGTCCGCCGTACCCGACGGGATCCACGCTTGCTTGTTTTGTTTCAAAGGGTGAGAAATAAAGCTACTGAGCAAATGAATTGCTAACTAGAACTGGAACTGAAATGAGAAAGGAACAAAAAGAGAACAAAAAGAAAGAATGGGGAAAATGTAGGGAAAATAAAGAATGTGCTCGAATGGGCCCTACCCCGCTACCTACGTACCTCATCGGGATAATGAGGATCAGAGTCGACGTAATTCGCCTAACTAAGGCGGGAACTATTTGTTTGTGTTTTTTATGGCTGGAACTGCGTATGTCTATGCTCAAGTGTTGCAGGCTCGTCTAGTACGAGTGCGTTTACCGTCTTGCATGCAAGACAAGTCGTCGCGAGTTCGCGTTATGAGTGAATGAGATGAGAAGAGAAGTTCCCGCAGGATAGTCGCTTATTATTTGTTTTTTTGTCTTTTATGAGAAATGTTTTGAATTTGTTTGTGAACATTCTCATACTAAGACCTATCCATCGCGGTAAATACTTACACATCGCCCCGAAACAGGACGCATATAAGAACTCCGCAACAAAGTCTCGTGTAGTACAAGAAAGTTCGGTTTTTATTAAGTGTTTTATTGCTTTTCTTTATGAGATGAGAAAGGAAGACTCAAGTTGCAAAAGGCAAAATCTAAGGAATTAAGACTCAATCCTAATTTTGTTTATTTATTCACAAGTGGTCCTAATGGTTTGTGTGTTTTTCTAAACCTAAGGAAGAAAAGAACTAGAATCTACTAGAATTCAACTTACTTCCTAAGGAAGTTAAGTTGATTCTAAGAACCATGGGAAAGCCTATACAAGTGAAAAACTTCAAATAATATGGCAAGGCATTAAAATTGAATAAGGAATAAAATTAAAAAAAATGCATTTTAAGGTATAAACTAAAGCAAACCTAAACTTCACTTAAATCTATTTATTAGAAATTCTAAGCCTAAGTCCTAAAACTAAGGGAACTATCTAATATTATCATTCTAAAAATCAGTACCTAAACTATGCTAAGTCATTTTAAAATCCTAAGATTAAACCTAATTAAACTAGTTCTTAATGGATCTTAATATTCTAACCTAAACTAATTGAATTTTACATGTATAACTAGCCTAAATATTAATACACTAAAAATATCCAAAGTCCTGAAAAAATTATGGAATTAATTCTATAGGGTCCTAAAACTGATTATTACATTGTGCTAAAAAATATCCTAAAAAATCAGAAGTTAACTATGTCTAAAAATCACTTAAATCTACTTAAGGATTAACTATTATTTTTCATGGATTAAGCTACTAAAACAGGGGATAAAATGGCCTAAAAATTCTATCAAAATTATTCTAGGTCCTATTATGAGTCCTCTAAACATGGCAAAAAGAATTGGTCAAAAATCCTACAGGAAGGGGACAAAATAAAATGAACAAAATCATGTACAGTTGAAAGAAATTCAATAGAATGCCAATTAAAAGAAAAATAAAAAATAACCAAAATTCAGAAAATAAAAGTGCCAAAAATTTCTAAATGGAATTATAGACCTACTGATTTTTTTATAGAATTTTATTATGATTTTTACTATTTTTAATTGATTATTTCTAAACTATGTTAACTAACACAAATAAAAATCTAAAAGAAATAAAAAGGGGGTTCATTTAGTATTTTTTTATAGTTATTTATTCAATTGGGCTTTAAAAGATGGGGTGCAAAAAGCAAGGAGCCTGAGCCCAGCTTGCGCAGGACGTGAGGGTGCATACGATGGGCTATTGGTCAAGTGTTTGACTCGCATCCTGGCCGTCTGATCTAGGGTTCCTTATAGTAGTCTCATCATGTGGTTCTTACTACGCATGCCTATGGAAGCTATGGTGAACAACATGCACAGGAACAGCCGCACAGTGAAGCCAGCCGGACGGTGACATGTGTCACCGCCGGTGTGGCTGAAGTTCAAAAAAATCCACCCAACTCTTATTCTTCTAACGACAATTATATGGGGAATTATGAGAAATTAACTAGAATTAATGGTGGATTAATCTCTTAATTATTCTTAATGTTTCCCATTAATTGAATTAGAAATTAAACTTATAAAACAAACAAACAAAAGCTGAAGGAAACCTAAACCCTAATTCCCCTTTTCTTCCGCCTCTACCTCACCTTCTTCTTCTTCCCAACTTCTTCTCCCTTCGTCTTCTTCTTCCCGCCGCCTTCATCATCAGCCTCTCCTCCATCGTCGCCTTCCCCAAACCATAACCCTAGACCTTTTCTTCTACTCTCATCCGCCGACAACCCCATCTTCTTCTTCTTCAATCCTTCATGCCGTCAACCCTTCATCCCTCTTCTTCTTCTTCGCTTTCGTCGCGTCACCACAACCCTAAGCTACACCTTCTTCGCCACCTATATCCTAACCCTTAACCGAGTTTCCTCTATCAAACCACACCGAAAGGACAGGCCTTAGACTCTCACTCAAACATTCGGAACAACAGTGAAAACGCACAAATAACTATGCCTAAGGAGCTCAAATTCGTACCTGATGATCCAAAGTCGTATAGCCGATGTCAGGAGGATGATGCTTCCGTTGGGAAGTTCCCGCGACGAAGATGTTGATGTCGATGTCACGAAGTTGAGGACGAAGGAAAATGAAACACCATGACGAAGACGGTGATTGAAACGCCGTGATTAAGAAGACGGTGCTCGAAAACGCCCAACTTCAAACACCTATCAGAGTTTCTCCGATGGTACTTTGAATACGAATTCGAATTCGCAATCTCAGGTATTCATATCATTCCGCAACTTTCTTTCTTTGTTCGATCCAAATATCCTTCTACTTCGCTTCTGAACTGCTATTGGATTTTCCAGAATTCCTCTTCTTGCGGTTTTCGTTTATGTTGTTCGATTACTAATTGTTGAGTGTTTCGAACTCATTGCAGGAATATTGATGAGGATTCAATTTGTTGATGATGTTGTAGATCGATGAGGGGAAATAGTGCAGTGATATGGTGATCCTTAATGATGATCCGAAAATGGGGATTATGAAGGGTGAAGTTTTGAAGAGTAGTGAAGTAATGACATAAAAGGAAGGTGCGAAGGGATGGAAGACGAATGGTGAAGCAGGTTGAAGATTAAGGAGGAATGGTGTGAAGAAGAAGAATGGTGAGAATAAGATTGAAAAGAAGAAGCATAATTGAATTAATGGAGAGAGGTTATGGATGCAGAAGAAAAAAAGTGAAGGACCTGAAAATAGTGTTCTGGTTTTGATTTATAGAAGAGCTAGAAGATTCTTCTGGAACTTTTTCAGGTGAAAATTTGTTATGACTTCAGTTAGTTTGTTAGGAGTTAGTTATTGATTTTGGTTATGAGTTGATTTTTTATTTCTGAATTTCTGTTTTGAATTGGCATTAGAGTTGTGATGAATTGTGATTGAACTTTGGTTTTTCGGTTTTGAATTGGTTAGAAAAATGGTTAGAGTTAGTGTAGCGGTAAAATCATGAGTGTAAGTTATTAGCTAACCTAACTCAAGGTAAACAGAGTCGCCACCGTGATTTTATTTTATTCCAACTGGAAAAAGGAAAAAGAGCGAATAAAACCTAATGAATCTAAAAGCAAAAAGCTAAAAGAATCGAACAGAGAACGGGTAAGGGGATAGGTTACACAATGGGAAGGTTTTACGCACCCAAAATGTTTGTGGTACTCCACGGGAGCCCTTTGAATTATTTACTGCATTTTTGGTTTGAAAATGGTTTGTTTTAAAAGAGATTGAAGAGATGAGAAGAGAAATGTTTTTTTAATATTTTTGTGTTTGAAGAGACGATTGTCTCATGCCTACATACCCACAAAGTGCAATGCAAGATCAAAACCTCGTAGTTCGTGGTACAAAATGTGAAAAGAATAATGTGTTGAATTGATTTTAAAATGTAAAGATAAGTCGTCATTCTTTAGCGAATAATTCCTCTAGAAAGAATGAATCATATCTAAACATGTGAAAATGATTAAAAGGAAACGTGCACGAGGGCACAAAAGCAATTGAATGAGTTTTGAATGTTTTTTTTATGTTTTTGAGAAGAAAGTTTCGATATGCTTATGTGGTTTAACATTTATTAAGAAATGAAATGAAAAGGTAAAACTGCTTGACCTAAGTCAAGGTTTGGTTGTGAAAACATTTGAAGTTTGAAAACGAAGAAAGTTTTTGAAAATAGGAAGAAGATTTGAAAATTTAAGAACTGGGAGAAGATGAAGGGACTATCCTAAGACTTGAAAGTAAAAGTTAAGGGAAGAACGATCAAACCGTATGGTGAACATTCTTCGAAACAATAGGATCACATCTTCATAAACAAGTAAACCAAATCGAGGCCAAGGTCTTCAATCCATGATAGCTCAAGCAAAGGAATAATCCTAAAGTCTAAGTCTAAAACTCCAAGTCCAATGCCAAGGATAGTAACCATAGTCCAAAGATCAAAGTTACAAGTCTTTTAGATGTTTAATCCTTTATTAATGTTTTTGTGTCCAAATGGACAAAGGAAAAATCACAAGCATAACAATATAAACATAAACAAAATGATGAATGATATAGTATAATAAAAGCATAATAAAAGAGATAAGGAGCGAGAGATTGAAATAAAGAGGATAAGGTGCGAGAGATTGAATTAAAATGTTAGTATATTAATAGTATAATAATATTTACATAGAAATGGTATGATGAACTTAATCAAACACAACCACAAAAAGATAACCAAAATCGAGAGGCAACCGGATCCAAATGGACCTTATTCCGAATTCGGGACAAATTTAGGTCTATGTTAAGCAATCGCCGAGTAATTTACGAAGTAATTACCCTACAAATGAGGCCGGCCACCACCAATTAAGGTGGAAAATATTTGTGCTAATACATGTTAGAGAAATGATATGATGGATCATTCTCCGAAAACATGTCGCACGAAAAGAAAAGCGGTAACGGTCTAATCTTAATCGAGATTTCACATTGATTTATCAAATGAAACCTATCACGATCCCAAAGTATGGAGAATGATCCAAATGATCATTCATCCATAGATTTGAAATAATGAAGATTAAACATCTTCGAAAATCAATAATCGTCGAATCGGAGATCTCATCGACCAAAAAGAAAAGGAGATGAAAGAAAGTAGATCTAACATATATGCTCCACTCAAAAATCAACAAAAAGAATAAAAATCAAATTGAAATAGTTATAAAGAAAATTCAAAGAAAATTACTAAAATCTTTTGTTTAAAATTTCTAAAAGACTTTATTAAAAGAAAACCTACAAACAATTTTCTTTTAATAAAACTTTAAGAAAACAAGTCAATTATATAAAACAAGTGTTATAAAAAGAAGAAGAAAAATAATGAGGAGGGAAGTATGCGCTGATAATGGTGGTGTGAGTAGTAGAATAATGGTCCAATGGCCTCTTAGGCCCAACAACAATTATACTCAGTTTTTATAAAACAAAACAAAAAAAGAATAGTAAAAAAAAATCAGAATAAAAAAGCAAAAGAATCCAACACATTCAAAGCACGCTCTTCTTCTTCCTTCTGCTAATAATGCTGGCGGTACTTTCAAGAACATAAAAAAAATCGCACGACACCTTCAAACTTGAAACGCAACGGTAATGCTCATGTCTCTTCTTCCATTTTCGTGAACCATAAACACAGAGTATTGTTCATACACCAAAAAAGAAAACGTCACCACTACCTTCTCCAGATGACATCACGCCATCGGTAAAATTAAGAAAACCGCCGCGGCTGTCATTGTGGATGAAGTTTGAAGATGAACACCATGGATTTGTGAGAAACGTTACACTTGTTGTTGCATTTCTGAGATCCAGTACGAACTTGTAAGTCAAAATCGTTGTAATGAGCTTGTTCTTGGTTTGTGAAGATGAAATGTATTATGAATTTGTGTGGTGATTTGAAATTCCGATTGAAAGATTGATGGAGTATTTGGGTTTAAAATGGTGATTGAAGGTGATTGAAGCTTGAGTCTGAATTTGGTAGAGTGATTATGGGTTGTTCAAGCTTTGATTTGAAGAGGGAATTAAGCTTAATTTGTAGAGGGAAAGGCTGAGAAATGATTGCCGTTTTGAGTTGATTTGTTCTGCGTTTCAGATTCGTCACGAAATTCTCGTGATTACTTCCTTTCTTTCTTCCCGCGAGCTGCGTTTTGCTTGTGTGATTTAATTCTTCCGTGCGTTTTGTATTGCTGAAATCATTGAGCTGATGTTGCGTTTTGTGTTGTGCAGGTCACGTGGTGTGCGTGACGTTTTGCTTGCAATTGGTCTGCTTTTGTCGTTGAAAGCGCGTGTTTTCGGTGTCGTTTGTTTGTTGTTGGTAGCTGATGGAAGGCGGCTTGGCTGATATTTGGCTTGTGATGACGCGTTTTGGTGGTCCCGGCTGTGCGTTTTGGAGTGATGATGCGGCTTGATGGCTTGCGTTGAAGTATTGGATGGCGTGAGATGGCTTAGGAGAAAAGGTGAAGGAAAACCTGAGTTTCTCACGTGATGGAAGAGTGGTAGAAGTTTCATCATTTTTTTATTTTTCAACTCAATTATTTTTGTATAATAAAACAAGAAATGGGCCTAGGTTGTGGGCTTTTTTTTAAATATATTTTATATATAGAAAATGGAATGGCTTAAGAAAATGCATGAGTTTTTGTAAGTGGACTATAAAATATTTGGTATGGTAATGAATAATGGATGGATATAAAAATAATGAAAAATGGGATAATCGAATAATCGGAAAAAAAATGGTAATTTGGTCAATGAAAAAGATAGGAAAAAAATTGATAATTGGAAATGGTTTAGGAAGATGGTGATTTGGATAATCGAACAAAAAACAAAAAAAAACAAAATAAATGGTTTATGGATCGAATATTAAAATGGATAGAAATGGATAATCGGAAAGAAAATTGATAGAAATTGAAAAGAATAGGGTATGAATAGAGTAATGGAGAAAAAAAATGGAATAAAATGGAATTTGGAAAATAAAAATGGTTTAATGGATAATGGATATGAAATGATGATTTTTTAAGGCCCACGACCAACTCCTGATTTTTTCCACAAGCCACTGATGAAAACAACCATTACTGAACCACTGAGCAACTTGCCAATTTAAATCATAACCATCGTCTGACAATTGCCTTGATTTTGAATCCGTGCTGAGGAAAATAAATCCACAGATGAATCACTAATGAACTGATGAACACTGATAAACCTGAAGATTCCACCCAAACTTCACACAGAAAACTGCTTGATAAACTGATAGTTTCGCATGCAACACAGCTTGAACTTTGAACAACACTGTCTGAGAAATAGACCACTGGCACACACAACTTGTGGTTGAAACAATCTTTGATAGTTTGACCATGATTAGGTCAAATGTCCATCTGAATCGAATCATAATTGAACAACTGCCTCTGAATTAAAAATACTGCCCTGCATTTGAAATCCTGCAACACAGAGAGAAGAAGAAGCGGACTGCCACATATTTTTTGTATTTTGGTTAGAAGTTAGTAAATATAAAAAAATAAAAGCAAGTACAAACACAGTGTTCCCTTGCGAGACATAGACCTGCACCTGAAAAAGGGTAAATGAACCAGTACGTGATCTTGTTTGTATGCAGGATGCATATGAGATGCGAAAAATCTTAGGGTCAAAAATTAGGGTATGACAGTTAGTAACTAACTTGGTTATTGGTTGAGCTTTGTAACTGATAGAATTTCATTTTTTTTAATGCTCACTGATTTTTCGGTTTTCTTACTGATTCTGATTTTTTTTGATGTTATGCAGGATTCTGAAGGATTGATGAGAGGTTATGAAGGTGAAAGTTGGTTGAAGTTGTTGAGAAATATTTAAGAAGATTGTTGAGGTCGTGTGATGAAAAGATGTCGTGCCAAATGGAGCTGTGGCGATTATTGTGATCACGCAAAATTTCATTAATTCACTCTATTAAGGTTGCACAATGAGAAAGCGATGACGTGGTGACCTTCTGGTAATAACTTCTTCACCTCCGCTTGTGTTGTTCTTGAAACGTGTTTATGAAGTTTTACGGATCTTCTTCTTATTTGTTATGCTTCGTTCATCAATCACTCATCTCTTTCCCTTCTCGATACAGTTCTACCTTGCGATCATTCTCGGAACGACGACGATATCAAATGCTTAAGTTAAGCTTCTTGAATCACCGTTCTAAATCACTTCTGCGTTTTGTCATTGAACTCACACTAAACGATATTGCACTTGGTCTAACTCGAAGTTACGACACTCATGAATTGATGTTGTTATGGTATTATGCAGGTTGATTGATGAAGGCTCGGTATCTAGTTGCTGAATAGTTGATGAAGACGATGGTGATAATGAATAACGAAGAGGGTGATGAAGCATCGGAGATGAAGAAATGGGAGAGATGATGTTTGAAGAACTTCTGAGAAAAGATGGGAAGAAAGAAAGAAAAAAAGAATGGCGAAGATGAGAGTGTGGTTCTGATTTATAGCAAAGGACTTGTAGACTATTTTGATGGTTTCAATGGAGATTTTGTTAGAGAATTAACTGAAATTCTGTTAGGGATTGTATAACCGTTTTGTATTTTCGCCTTTTTCTTCTGGATTTTTTATTTTATGAAAACATGTTGTTCAATTCTTGCTATTTTCTTTGCTGCATGGTGGAATACTTTGTAAATCTACCTTTCTAGCACTAATAAGGCATTTCTGAAGTAAATTCAATAGACGAGATCGGCCTTCATCCATCTCTGCCTCAAGCGGCCTAAGCACACCGGCATCTCATGACTTTTGATTCAACCCATAAGCTTATTCATGCAGGAACCTTAGCAATGGTTGTAGATGCGAAAGTTGGTTGTTATGAATGTTAGGTGTTGGAGTTCCAGTTAGTATCCATCGATTTGAAGCAACCAGTGAAATTGCCATTTGTAACTTGTTTGTTAAGCTCAGACTTGAGCCAAGAGTATGCCCCTCATCTAAAATTATCCTAAACCAATGCACTTGCATTAGAGCACTCCTCTTACGTGGCCCCCCACTCTGCACTCAAACGACTAAATGTAGTGATGACAACATCATAATCTCAGGCAAGAGAGTGTGCAGATGGTTTCTGATGATCTTTCCAAACATAAACCTGCAATTGACCAGGACTAACATGCTTTTCTATTTGTGCTTTCCAAAGATCGACCAAGTTAGTAGGAACAACTACCAAGATTGCTCTGGACAAGTATAACCTAACCAAATCTAATGGCTCACATAGAGCCATGCCAAGGGCAGCCACATCAAAAGTCAAATTGCTAAGATTTTGTGGGTAGAACCACCTGCATACACCTTTCTCTACTCTCTTTATGAGGCCAAATGCTTGAAATATTTTGTAGTATGGATTCAAATTCCCATTAGACAAACTGCAATTGTTTAAAATAGGACCCCACATACCATTTGTTTCCATTGCTGCAAGCTTGTCCGTTGAAATTTTAGTCAACAAAATCAGGGCCTTCTTTGTCCGAGAATTCACCAATGAACGGTGCTCCTTAAGTACACTGGTGAAAAATGAAATGTTGTTTCTTACCTCCAGGAGTTCCTTTCAAATGAAATCCCCGCAAGTAAGTTATCTCACAACTATTCTGAATATACTGCTCTGGGACTCTACAACTCTGATATGAAGGGTCAGTGTTCATACTACAAAACCATGCTTAACTGGAAACCACAATTATCACCATTGCATGCACACTGATACTTTTGAGGAAATAGCTTGATAAATCACCCCTGAACAGGAGAGTTCAAATCATGAGAGAAAGCTTCGATCTCATGCCTTATGAATTCAATGTAAAATGTGTGATTATGAACGTTATGACCTAATGAGAAATGCCAATGGAAGCGAAGCATGAATCCGATTAAGGTAATAAATATGAGGGCAAATTTTGAGGTATTACAGCGTCGTTGTTTGTTTCTATCGTGGTCCTAAGGATACTCGTCCGTATCTTTAATCTATACACGCTGTCGAAACACTTATACCATTTTATTTTTAGGGCTTAAGCACTCGTCCGTGTTTATGTATCCCCAAAAGTCGCCAACAAAACAACTTTCTATCCGACATTCGTCCTATGTCGCGATAATCCCCGACAGAGCAGTCGTCCCCTGCTAGGTGATCGTCCTTCACCTCTTGATGACCGTCCCTCATCACTTTTTTTATGACCGTACCTCATC
This sequence comes from Lathyrus aphaca, assembly GCA_963966055.1. Classification (NCBI taxonomy): domain Eukaryota; kingdom Viridiplantae; phylum Streptophyta; class Magnoliopsida; order Fabales; family Fabaceae; genus Lathyrus; species Lathyrus aphaca. Next base: position 304,171,378 of record OZ014521.1, on the reverse strand, counting down.
ATTCATCTGATGGCCATCCCCATCGTCGATCTTTTTTATCCGGCATTCGTCCTATGTCGCGATAATTCTCAGCAGTTGTCCCCTGCTAGGTGATCGTCCTTTACCTCTTGATGACCGTCCCTCATCATGTTATCCGATGGTCATCCCCATCGTTGAACTTTCTATCCGACATTTGTCCTATGTCGTGATATCTTTTAGTAGCCGCCCCCTGCTAGGTGATCGTCCTTCACCTTTTGATGACCGTCCCTTATCATTGATTTATTTATTCTTGACCCGATGGCCGTCCCCATCGCGGTTTCTTTATTCTTCAGCCTGACGGTCGTCCCCGTTAGTGCTTTTAAATCCCTAGTAAGGTCGCTTTTCTTTACCCGATGGCCGTCCCCGTCGCGGATTCTTTATTCCCCAGCATGATGGTCGTCCCTATCAGTGTGTTTCTCACTGTTTTTATTCCCAGTAGTCGTCCTCTGCTCGATGGTTATCCTCCGTCGCTACCATTTCATATTCAGTCTATATTGTCTATTACAATTTTATATCCCTTTTCTTCTTATAATAAAGAGTTCAAATTTTGGATTGTCTTGGTATTCAACCACAAGTTATCTTGTTTGTCTGTTAAGCCAGGCGCTTACATCCTACACAGCTAACTCATGCTTGAATAGGGGCAGCTGTAAACACCCCAAATTTTCCCTCTCTTTTTTATTACACCTTGGCTTGTGATCCTCCATATTGCATAGCATATCATCACATCTCACACTACATAGTTATTTCACTGCATAAGTTGTATAGCTAGGGTTTGTGATCAGATGAATCTTAGAAGTGGTTTGAGCTATCTCAGAGGCCATGAATCATGCCAAGAGGGTCCATGAGTGTTCTATGATCATATTATGCCTCCAAAGGTGCTTTGAAGTCACAAAATCTCAGAGGATTGCACAGTTACCCAGGCAGGCTCAGGGCTCCTGCACTGATGACCAGAAATTAGGGTTTTGGGTTTGAGGCCCTTACACTCAAATGTTTTGGTCATTCTTGATTCTATTGGTCTATATATGTCATAAGGAGCATATGTATCAAATTTGAAGCAAACAAAACCTTGTGGAAGTCATCTGATCAAATGGTAACTTGTTGTGCAAGAAAAGTCAGAATCAGGGCATCTGAGACCACCAACAAGGGTTCCAAAGGGTCATCATCATCATCAATTTGAGGTCCTATGATCTTCATTTGATCTTAGGAATGCTTGGAAGTTCACAAGATTGAAGAATTTTGAGCCATTTGAAAACTTTCTATTTTTGGACATGACTTGTAATGAAAACTTTCCATTTTGGGAAAGATCTTCAACCTCCTCTTTCTTGATCAAAAAGGTTTCAAATGAATTTTCTTCAAACATGAAAGTTGTAGATTTGATCTTCCCATTTTCAAAAAGTACAAGAACTCCTCTTGATTCATCCTAGAACTCAAGATATGAGGATCAAAGTTGGGAAAAATCTTGTAATTTTCAAGTTCATGTCAAAGAGGAAAATGTGCAAAATGGTATTTCAGGCCTTTATGTGACCTCTAATCCACTCAAATACATCATGCCATGATCAAACAACTTCTAAAGATCAGAATTGGGCCAAGAACCTAGGGTTTTCATGCCTTGCTTCTCAAGAAATGTCAAAGTTGTGAAATTGCAAAAACCATACAAACTCTTGAATCAAGCATCACAGCTCATAAAAAATTGATCTAATGGTGCTCCTTGAACTCAGCTGAGGCAGCCCAAGACCTCAAATCACTTCTGCCATGGCCCATGCTTCAAGTACACAACTTTTGAATTTTTGGCCAATGGCACCATACCAATCCCACAGTGCATATCCACTCCTCTGACTGATCTCATTAGTTTATGCATTGCCTAAGCTTCATAAAACACAACACTTCAAGCCTTGAAACAAGCCACACACTCAGATTGCAAAAAATCCCTCAAAACATCATCTCTTCGAATCTCATTACACAGCCATCAAACTTCCAAAATTCTTTCACCAATCAATCACATATCATCCATAGAACAAGAATCAACCATCAAAATGGCCTGAAACATCACATATCAAAAACACGATTTCTGCTTCATCAGAACTGGACCTCAAAAACCAGCCACTTTCAAAGCATTCTAAGCACTCCACTAGCTTCAGGAGGTCCAAAGAAGTCATTTTGCACAAGAGGGAGGTCCTGAAAGCTCCAGTTTGAAGAAATTCAGTTCAGGTATCCCTCAAGAACAAATTTTCCAGAAACTCTTTTTCTTGTTATAAAATGATTCTATATGCTTTGTTGATCATTCTGATGTGTTTAGAATTGAAAATGGTGTAGAAATGAGCATGTATTATTGTTCTGAAAATTTACCCGTAAAGATGTTTTGCTTCGATTCTCTTGATTCATGAAGTTTAAATGTTGTTTGTTGATTGATTCATGTTCTATGATGTTTGGGGATCATTTCTGGGCAGGTTTGATGCATTTAGTGACCTGTAGAAGAAGTTAGGTTTTGGGATGGCCGGAGAAGATGACCCGAGCTTATCTCCGGTCACCTGAGATTACTTAGGGGTTTGGTTGCCAGATTGAATGAGGACCCTTGGATTATGATTAGATTAAGTTTTGGACGGCCCAGGTAATTCATTAAACCCTAATCCTGATTAATTAAAATAAACCTTAATTAATTTGCCAAATTGAACCTCAGCCTTTAGATCACGCGTGAATCATAAGTTTAAATCTAGACCCTCAGACCTTCATACTCTTGGTCAAGCTGACCTCTCATTCTGGCCTTTGATCCATCCCTTGCGCAATCTGAGCCCTTCATCCAGCATACTTTGTATTTTATTTTTCTTTTTATTTCATTTTATTTTCTCTATTTATTTAAAATAGCAAACCATTTTCAAAAATTACAATTTTTTGCATTGTCACTTTAAGTAATTTTTAGCACCCAAAAACATTTTTATTTTTAATTTTTGCATTAAAAATATATTTTTAAATCATTTAATTGTATTATTTAATTAATTAATTCATTTTAATTAATTAAAAATACTTTTAGGTATTTAAAAATCACCAAAATAATCATGAAGCATTCTTACATGTTTAGAACAATTTACAAACTCATTTTACAAATTTCTTTTAGGGTTTGATCATGTTTAGACAATTAACCATGAATTAGGGTTTCCAAATTTCCTATTTTTCTAACTCTAACTTCAAAAATTCATTTCTGATCAACCAATATGAGTTTGTGCATGGTTATTTTTGCATTCTTTCATACATTACATATAGTATCTAGGGAATTTAACTCATATTTTTTCATTGCATTTTCCATTTGTTTGGCATTTTTCATGGAAAAGTACCCAAAACCCTAGCCTAACTTAGAAAAACCATAGCTTGACTTTGGTTTAGCTTCTGACTTCCATCTTTGGGGAGTGATCTTATGTGTGTTTAGGGTTAATTTGGTTGCAATTTCAATTTTTTATCATGTGTCTTGCTTCTATTTTGATCATATGCATCTCATACTTTCTTAAAACCCTAAACTTTAGGGTTGTACATAGTCCCCCCTAGATTTTTTACCTTTGAGTCTCTGCTTCTCATCTCATAATCAAGGATAAACAGTTAAAGTTTTAAGACTTTGAATTAGGGTTATGCATGTATCCTTATCTTAGGATGGAGTGTATAACTTTAATACTTAGTGTTAAACCTTTAAGATGTTTTCACCTTCTAATCAAAACACCTAATAATCATTAAGACTTAAGCTTGTAACTTGGGCCTTATATTAGGGTTACATCTCTGCCTATTGGTTCAGATTGACTAACCCTAGTGTTCAATGGACAAGTCCCCCTCAGGTTTAGTCTTACAAACATAAAATCCATTTCTTAATCCTACCTTTAATTAAAATCCACTTTAATAAAGGCTTGTTATATAATGATTTTAATCCCTAACCATGGATTAAGTTGAGGTATCTTCCTCATCTTAAGTGTCCTCTTCTATCATCCTTCTCTTAGGATGGTGTAATGATTTCACTGATCCTTGATAGGAGATTAAACTCTTTACTTAACATAAAACAAAAATCCAAAAGCACTTAATAATCACAAGTAGGTTAATGATCTTAATCTTGCATCATTAGGGTAATTAAGTTGAGATTTTCATCTCATACTTAAGTGGACTCATTATCCCTAATCAGGGGTGATATAATGAGTTTACAACCTTTGATTAAGGCTTAAGCTCATTATCTTATGCAAAACACCAAAAACAATAAAAAAAACTGAAAACACAAAAACAAACAATAAACGTCTCCTCCAGGATTCTTTTCTCATCACATTCACTCTGAAAACGAGAACTCGCTTCTTCCGTTTAATGCAATACAGTTAGCACTCGAGCCAGACGAGTCATACACTTGAGCATAGACAAGCAAGCAGTTCACAACAAAAGCAACCAATCTCTTTGAGTCAAACTACGGTGTTCTAACTTCCTCATTGCACGAGAGAATACGTAGGCATAACTTAACGGTTATCGAACAAAAGTCTCTTTGTCTCCCCTCTCTCCTCCTTCCAGTTTCTCTTTCCTTAACCTCAGTTTCGAGCACTCACTTTCTTTTTTTTGCACTGACAATATGTACATCCTTTTCCCCCTAGCCTTTTTATACACAGTTTAGCACATACAAAACCCCTTTAAACACAATCAGGTATGTGTGGATCCCGTCGACTACGACGGACGATCTGGGTTCTAATACCTTCCCAGGTCATAACCTACCCCCTTACTCAGTTTCTTTGGTTCTCAATCGTCTTATCCATATCTTTCCAGGTTTATGCAGCATTACCTTTCCTTCGGGATAAAAATTCCTAGATGGCGACTCTATTCAACCCCAACCTCCAACATCGCCGACGGTTCGCGTTTGCACCGGGATGAAAATCCGGGGAGCGACAGTAGGCAGCGGGGTAGGGCCCGTTCAAGCACACTCTTTTATTTTCCCTACATTTTCGCTTTTTCTTTTCTTTTCTTATCCAGTTCAGTTCCTTTTTTTGTAGCAGCTTTCATTTCTTCACCCTTTGAAAGAGTTTCTTTGCAAGCGTGGATCCCGTCGGGTACTGCGGACGATCTGGGGTGCTAATACCTTCCCAGGTCATAACCGACTCCCGGACCCAGTCTCTTTGGTTCGCAGGAACTTTGTCCTTGCTTTTCTTTTCTTCTGGTTTGTGCAGCATTACCATTCTCGTTCCTTCGGGATAAAAATTCTTGGTTGGAGACTCTAACCTTTTCTGCGCCACTTTCGCGTTTGTACCAGGATGGAAATTCAGGGAGCGACAAAGGTGAACTCAAAAAGGTAAGACAAGCTGAAGGTGGACTTACAAAGAATGAGACTAAGCCAAAGGTAGACTCAAAAAAGGAAGAGAAGTAACATCAATCGATTTACAACTCAAATAAGATCAACTTATCTAACACCCAAACAAAGGGTGAAAGGAAATGGTGTCAATCGACCCATAACCAAGAAGAAGAGAACATAATATCATCCGATTTACGAATCAAAGAGAAAAAAGAGTAATATTAACCTATTTACAACTCGAATAAGATCAATCGACCTGACACCCGAATAAAGGGTGGAAGTAAATGGTGTCAACTGACCTATAACCAAGGATACGAGAACGAAATATCATATGATTTACGATTCGAAAAGAAGGAGGAGTAATATCAACCAATTTACAACTCAAATAAGATTAACCGATCTAACACTCGAACAAAGGGTGAAAGGAAATGGTATCAACTGATCCATAATTAAAAAAAGGAGAGAACGTAACATCATTTGATTTACGACTCAAATAGAAGAGGAGTAACATCAACTGATTTACAACTCGAATAAGATCAACGAATCTAACACCCGAATAAAAGGTGAAAGGAAATGGTGTAAATCGACCCATAACCAAGACGAAAAGAATGCAATATCATCTGATTTAAGACTCAAAGAGAAAGAGGAGTAATATCAACCGATTTAAAACTCGAATACCAAGAGACAAACAAACGGAATGACTCTGTAGGGGATAATAGAACAATAATGGGTAAAAGCCACAAATATGTAATCCTTGGGTTCGTTTGAAATTGTTGCTGGGGGAATGAACTAGGAATTATCTCTGGGGATACCTCGGTATGATTGAAGAGACGTGGTTTCGGCCTTTTGTGCAAGGTACCAAAAGTAGCTTATGCTTCATATGCATATGTTTGAATTTTTCGATGGTATAATGCTCCATATACATGGAAATGCTACGCGTTTTTTGAGGATGCGATGTAATGATAACTACATGCAAATGCAAGGGTGACCTCATGACGAGGAGGTAACAGGTAACTCCGACAACTTCACTGGGGAAAAAATCACCGATCTGTTTTTATGAATCCCTGTGGGGAATAACATTTCTTCTGGGGAGAGTGTTATTGATATATCGACTCTGAACTGCCACAACTACGAAAAATAAATTAGACTTTGATAAGTTGAAGTGTGATGACCTTGATGGGGAAGGTATCAACTGACAGGAACTTATTTTGGGAAGAACGCCACCTGTAGAATTCCGTTGGGGAATTGACAATCTTCACACTCGGCTGGGGAACATCTTGTCAATACTCTGCTGAGGAGAAAAATTCTTGCCAATTTGAATTTCCAGATTTCTATGGAGAGATAAATCACTCAGCTGGCTGCTGAGAGTACCTGAACTCTTGTAAGAAATGCCTCACTGCTGGAGGATAACTCTGCTTGGGGGATATCAACCTTCATCGCTCTACTAGAGCAAGAAAATATACTGAGATCCGCTGAGGAAAAGGATTTGTTGATACTCTCCTAAAGAGAAATTCTGCAGGGGAATCACTCAAGCATAACATCCTCTGTTGGTGAGAGATGCCAATGAAAATTGGGCTTTGGCTGGGGAAGACTGCGAACAACACCACGCAGGAAGGGAAACCATCCAACTTCTCATTATATTCGCCACCGCTAGGGAATAAGGAATCCTCATGTACTTCTGGGAATAATAAGACTCTCGTAAGAAGTACCTCACTATTGGAGGAATAACTCCGCTTGGGAACTATCACTTGTTCAACCATCTTTGGAGATGACATGTCTGGACCATTTCCTATCGGATAGGACCAAATAACGCGCCTTTTGCTAGGGATAAGAGTTTTTAAGGTGTCTCTCGCTGGGAATAAAAGATATAAATCATATCTTAATAAGGATACCCTCTGCTTGGGGAATATCCACCCCTTTTGTTACTCTGTTGGAGAAAGGTAATCCATTGAAACTTGCTGAGGAATCATGATCAATGGGGCGTGCTATGGAAGAGGACCATGGATGTCCCTCGATGGAAATGGCTTAAGTTTCAAGCTTATGGGACAATCGATCGTATACTGATCATCATGATTAAACAATGTTTCTTTCACTTCACAACTTACACCAGACCAACAGGATATACTAGAAGAAATTGTCTCAAGAGGATTTTATTGAAAACCTGGCATCCAAAATGCCTCGGTGTCTTCAAACTCTTGGAGAGATTAAATGGATATCGAGGTAACTATCCCAGTCTGCATGGTCTATGAAAGGATTTACCCCGCGAGGATTCATGAAAAACCTTATACCACCATGAGGTATTTTGTCCTAGTATTTTAAACCTTGGATAAGTTCTTCTGATTGACCGTCTTCGGGAGAGAGTGACTTCTCATGCTCTTGGGGTGGCCTTCCCTAGTACGAGCCTTTGGGCAATTGCCCTTGATTAACTGATCTTTGAGTGAATGCCCATATTAATTACTCTTGGAGAGATTTGCATCTCGAAGTGATTGCCCCTGTTTGGCTGAACTTTGATGAGACTGTGTGACGTGCCTGCCCTGGATTGGACACACCTTAATACAACTTGTTGGGATATTCTGTGCTCCACAAAGCCTCTTGGAAACACCTTCGTATGATTGTTCTTCAGGACTTTCAGGTTTCTTAACTCAACAAGATTAAGCTTCTGGACCGAGGTTCCGTATGTAAACACCTTTGATGTCAAACAAATGAATGCAAGCAGAAAATGTTTATTCTGAGAATGAAAATTCTAAAACAACACACCTGTTAATCTTGAAGTTCTTATTGAAAAGATGTCGCAAACCCATTTTGTGAGCAAATCATGGGTTAGGATACGACATGGAGTTTTGAACATAAAACAATGCACATGCACTACCAATAAATATCTTTTAGCACAACTCATAGGAGTCATGAACATTATCTCGTGGTAGTACGCTCTCAAAATAACCCTGTTTTAATTAGGACTTTTGAGGGTTGTATCATGGCCTGGTTCACGGTTTTTAGAAAAAAGGATTTATGGCTCAAATTATTTTGTACCCACCCATTATTCGTGATGTTCTTCAGTCCTACGTTAAGCTAATTTGACCTAAGCGCTCACCTCTCAAAAGGGGTTTAGTGATGGTTGAGGAACCAATAACACTACTTTGGAGTTAGTCACCCACATTCATCTCTTTCATCTGTATCACATGACTTTGTTCTTGCTTAAGGATCTTTCTTGTGTAATCCTTTTCGTCTTTTCGTCTTTTGCTTTTTCATTTTATTGCTTATCCCTAACTTTTTCCTGGACCGATTCTTTTGAACCTTTTAATTATGGAGTCCAGCGGGATGCCCAAACTTTTTCCAAAGTCGCTTATTTTCAAGTTTCGACTTAGCGAACTTTTTCATTTCTTTCTTTCGATTCTCTTTTTTCCGAACAATCACGTGACACTGGTTTGTCTGACTTGTTTGAATGGGTTGTGATTGTCTCACTTCTTGGTGAAGCATACCCATTGTGGTTTCCATTCTTTTGACCCTTTGATGTGCTACAATGAAAGGTAATGGATCCTCAAATGTGCACTCCTTTTGAAATTTGAACGCTCGGTCAAATTAACTGACGCTTACCCTGCCCCTGGGTAAAGTGTTAGGGTTTTTTCAATGCGAAAAGAAACTTCTACTTCAAGGCTCAAATGGGTTAGAGAGGGTCTATCTCCCTTATATCTCCAGTGTTTGGGGTTTGAAACAATGCATGTACATCGTCAACATGGTCTTATCCAAGAGCATACAATCAGAGATTTTTGGCGTTTTTACTTCATCATCCTCCCTCAAGAGTTTAAGCACGATATTTGGTATTGCAATGCACATACACAAAACTATGAATGAATATGAATGTATTACTTCAAGAAACACATGCTCGTTTTATTATGTCAACATTAAAAAACAAAATAATTCATACATGCACACAAATGTTTAAACAAACAAACAAAAATACAACTGAGAATGCAATAAAGAAGTTGAACATTGCCATAGTTGAGGAGACCCGACTCCGTATGGACTTATTGCTTCTGAAGATGCCTTTGCAAACTGGGTGCTCAATCTGAAGAGAAGACTTCACTTACATGCATACCTTTTAGTGTGATGAACTTTGCATCAATCAAACCTTGCACCTTAGGTTTGAACTCTCTACAATTATCAATTATATGCCCAAACGTTAGTGAGTGGAACTCACACCTAGAAGTTATGTCATAGTCTGGAGGAAAAGGATACGACATCGGTGTGGCATGGCTCAACTGAATCAAAGAGCCTTGGAGAAAGCGAGCAAACAAGTGGCTTCGCGAAACAGAAACTAGAGCGAGCACATTCTCAAGTTTCTTAATCCCATGCCTCTATTGTTGACATTTCTGTTGCCGATGTTGACTAGGGCGCCCAAACTGCCCATGTACCTTTCTTCTTGTATTCAACAAGGATTGTCGATGTACTGCCTTTGACACCCAAAGCTGAGGAGTATACCTATGACCTGATGTAAATCCTGGAGAAGGGGAAGGAACACTCACTTCTTTTGCAGCCACTAGCACCGGATCATCAGATACCTTCATGCCATCCGGTCCGAACTCGATTACTTTGGAATCAATTAGGACTTTCACTTCGTGATGGAAGATTTACACCTTTCAATATCATGAACTGGTGCCCTTGAGTGAAAATTGCAATGAGCATTGGCATCCCATCCTCTTGGAAGTTCAGCAAGAAGTGGGGACGCATTGCAAAGCTCAATCAATCTTAATCGAAGCAGATGCTGAAGTAGATTGGCAGAAGACATTGGTAAAGGATCAAAAACCATTTCTCACTTATGTTGATGGTGAAGTGGTATAACTGGGGAGGTCCCAGTTATAATTTGTTGATGCGGTAGTTTCAGAACCCAAAGCTTATAACATGAGGAAGATCCCTTAACAAGGGGAAGAATATCCATATCTTTTGCAGTAGTTGGAGGAACATCACTTTGCTTGACCATGTTGGCGGGTGCAAACCCGATTTCCCCTAAATCGATGAGTTCTTGGACCTTATGCTTGAGCATCTTACAATTTTCCACATTATGACCAGGTGCTCATGAATGGAATTTGCAACTAGCATAGACATTAGAACCCATAAGATATATTGTATGTTGGGGTCCTGTATAAATCAGTTTAATTAACTTCAATTCGAGTAAAAGTTGAAGCAATTGCGCATACGACATCGGGATCGGGTCGAACTTCTTCTCAAACTTTTCTGTTTTGACCACCTCAGGAGATGGTGGCCAATGAGAAAACTCTGACGGTGGAGGGGATTCGAAAGCACGTCCATGACCCAACAAAGGTCCCAAAAGGATGGGAGAAGTCAGAACTTTGGTTGTAGAAATGGAGAACTGATTATTTTCCTTCCTCAATATTGCATCCAAGATTTCTGTAATTCGGCCCATTTGAGTCTTCATCAAGTTGACCTCTTCTCTCAGCAGTTCTTATCTTGTGATAAAGCTTTCACCTTTGTCCTGAATTTCCCCAGCTGGGTTTTCATTTCTTCTACCTCCTCCCGGAGTTGTTCCAAATCCAATACTCTGATAGTTGTGATTCCAGTTGGCCATTCTGATGAGAAACCAAGTCATGATAAGAATCTGTCTTTGAACACTTGTCATGAATGCAAGGATGTATGCAAATTCCATGTTTGATCATTTCCAAGGAATTTATCTGTTTTAATTCACATTTGATTCAGAAGAAATGTAGCAACATGATTCAGATATGAGATTCTCAGAAATAACTGAACATCTTTGCTGAAATGCTAAGATGTCATGTATGCAGCCGACATGTGATCAATGTTGGCATATCACTGCTCTACTAGTATCTGGTTTTTTGAAATAGAAATGGCCGATAAATATCACAATCAGAAATCCGAATCATGAGAAAACTATATGGAACCGAGTATATGGTTCAATATTACCTGCAAACCTGTAAACCCCTCCCAATCTCACATGTGGTGCTAAGGATTAACATCACAGACTCTCAGGTCGAAAAGCAATAATACAGTCACCACTTCTGGGTTGGCATTATTACTAAACAAGGAGGTCTCCACTGATCCCACAGACAGAATCTCAGATAAGTTCCCAGCAACAAGCACTGAGGTCGAGAAGCAATAGTACATTCATCCCGAAGGGTACAATAATATCGCCATACGAGGAGTGCTTTAACTGGGTTCTTATGTAGGAACAGGGTCAACCTATGCAAGTTCCTAGTGGGCCCTCGGGTACGAGTGGGTTTGACAACAAATATGGTCTGCCACTGTCACCACTGGAGAAGGGTGTTTCCACTAAGGTCCTCAATGAACAGTCTTCAGAATCAACAGCAATCCAGTTCTTGCAAATCTTTCGGTATGTAACAAAGTTAGGCATTTCTTTATCTTTGTCATCTTCAATGATGGCAGCAGCGGAATGATCGTTGATAAATCCAGCACTTCAGAATCCTTCCTGAATAGTCTTCAGGTCATTGAGAGCCACACCTGGTGCAAAACCAATACCAAATCCTTCTTTGTTGTCAACAACATCAATAACTCATCCCCAACCTTCAGATCGACCGGTTTCATGCACACGCAAATCATCCTTGAGAGAAGACATATGCATAACATTCTTCTTAGCAGCATTATCAACAACAGAAAGAGCCTAGAATTGAGTTCCCACCTCTTCTTCAGCATCAATATAGGAGAAGGATGACAAATTACTCACTAGCATCGTCTGCTCACCGCCGATAGTCACTAATTTCCCATCTTTCACAAACTTCAGCTTCTGATGGAAAGTAGATGTCACAACTCCTGCCTCATGAATACGGGGTCTTCCAAGGAGACAACTATAAGCGGGACATATATTTATTACTTGAAAATTAATTTGGAATATAAACGGTCCAATAAGAATAGGAAGATCAACTTCACCAATCACAGTCTTCTTCGATCCATCAAAAGCTTTCACAATAATCCCACTATGTCTCATGGAAGCACCTTGGTACGCAAGCCTTGACAAAGTTGACTTCGGGATCACATTCAGAGAAGACCCAATATCAACCAACACCTTAGACATAGAATCTTCCTGACAGTTCACTGAAATATGCAGAGCCAAGTTATGCTTCCTTCCTTCTTCAGGCAAGTCATCATCATAGAAACTCAGATCGTTGCATGATGTGATATTAGCCACAATAATATCAAGCTGATCAACAGTCACATCGTGGTCAACATAAGCTTGATCAAGAAGCTTCTGCAAAGACTTCCTATGAGCCTCAGAGCGCATCAAGAGTGATAAAACTGATATCTTCGACGGAGTATGCAACAACTACTCGGTAACGTTGTACTCACTATTCTTTATCAATTTCAACACCTCATTTCACTATCTTTCAAACTGGAATCACCAAATTGACCTGATCGGGCAACAACATCCTCAATCTGTTTACTCGCACTTGTATCTTCAGCTCTCTTCGGAGGATCCGAAGCATAAATTCTACCACTTCGACTAACCTTTGTCACATCAGCAATGCTAACCACAAACTTTGGAGAAGGAATTGGAACTTCTTTACCATTTTATATCATCGTAGCATTATACTGGTATGGAATAGCTTTATCAGACTCATACGGCATTGGACCAGGCAAATTGATCACCAATGGAGTAACAATATATTTGCGGCTATCAAAAGAAATAACCACATTCTCGGGAAGAACCTTCTCAGGAATATTGAACTGAGGCACAATAACACTCACTTCATTGTCATACTTGTCTCTTTTCGCTGTCACTTCAATCAACTTATCATCCATCATCTTTTGAATGTCCCTCTTAACAATCACGCAACCATGAGGGTTCACTGAGCAAATGCAACAACCAGCATAATCGTGGTCAATATCGTGATATTCACTTAAGAAAGCATGCATCTCAACCAAATACCTTCAAATATGATAGACATCATAAATCTTGAACAAACCAGGATAACCATCAACCATGTTCATAGACGTATTACCATGCTTTGGAAGCAGATTTGTCTTCGCATTTGGATTAACATCATTGAAAGACAGAACATTTTTCCTTATCAATTTATGCACTTCAAACTTCAATGGATAACAGTTCTCAATATCGTGCCCTGGTGCACCTTGATGAAAGCCACAGTGAGCCTCTGGCTTATACCACCATGGGATAAACTTTAGAACTGAAGGCGGAGAACATGTTTGCACAAGATTCTTCTCAATCAGATATGGAAGAAAATCTGCATACAACATTGGAATGGGATCAAAGCTTGGATTAACACGACCCTGTTGATTACCACTCTATTGCACATAAAGCTGTTGATAACGAGACTGATACTTTGGAGCTACCGACACAGTTGGAGTTACATTAATCATCGGAGTTACAGAAGCTACATGCTGTTGATGACTATTATCACGACTACGAGGTCTTCTGTAACTTTCACGAGACACGTCATTAGTCTCACCTTCATTCTTCTTACTAAAGTTGAACCTCTTATAACTTGAGCCAGTACTACTATCTTTGCTCAATCGTCCCTCACGGACACCTTCCTCTAGTCGCATCCCCGTACTCACCATTTTAGTGAAATCAGAATGAGCACTTGAAATCATCTTCTCATAGTAGAAAGAACCTAAAGTCTTCAAAAAGATATTTGTCATCTCTTTCTCTTCTAGAGGAGGAACAATCTGAGTTGCTAGCTCGCGCCATCTCTGCGCATACTCTTTGAAAGTTTCTTTGTCCTTTTGTGACATAACACGGAGCTGATATTTGTCCGGTGCCATATCAACATTATAATTGTATTTCCTAACAAAAGCCTCTCCCAAATCATTGAAAGTCTTGATTTGACTGTTATCCAAACTCATGTACCATCTCATGGCTGCACTAGTCAGACTATCCTGGAAATAATGAGTTAGAAGCTAATCATTGTTTGTCTGAGCAAACATCATTCTAGCATACATAGTCAGGTGACTCAATGACAAGTTTTGCCCTTATACTTCACGAACTCAGGAAACCTGAATTTGTACGGAACCTTGACATTAGAAACCAAACAGAGATCATAAGCATATTTACCAAACAAATATTTATGCCTCAAGGCCTTCATTTCCTTCTGTATCTCAGCAAAACGACCTTGAAAATCATCAAGTATTTCAATCACACCAGCGCCTTCACTGGGCTCATCATGGTAAATCATTTCATCATGCTGCGGAGTAATGTGCATCACAGATGGTGCAGTAGTCATCACTGGCTGAAGAGTATTAAATGCAGCAGTCTCAAGAGGAGGAGGATGATAACCAGCAGGAATGAAATCAACCAGCATATCCCACGATGTGCTAAAAGGCATGCGGTAGCGAGGAGAAATGACAGTTTTAGCAGGAATCGATGCAGTGACAATCTCAGAGATGACTCTATGCTGAATCGGAGAATTAAGAATAGGGGGTGGCTGATTCTGAGCAGCCACCAAGCATTCCATCATGGAAGTGATCTTTTCCAAGCTATCCTTCAGATATGAAACTTCTTCGTGCAGCTCGCGATTCTCTTGTTGTAAGGCTTCCAATATCTTCTTTCGATTAGCTCAAGTATCAACCTTGTGAGTCAGCTTGATGGGAGAACTGAATGAAGACCAAGAAACAACATAAGTCCCTGTACAACACTCAAGAAGCAAGATCAATGCAGGCATGATGCATGGTATGCGTATGCAAATCCAAAGATTTCAAAGGACTATAAGATAAATTGCAATATTTATAAAAGAAACACTTTTCGAAACACTAAGAACTCATTCTCATTAAAACCAAAGAAAGGTTTACAATTTAAGTACAAGTCTTAACAATCCTAATACATGAGAGAAAGGTAAACTAGGCCTAGAGGATCATATCTGAAGAAGATCCATATCCCGGCTGGTACTTCATGAGAATCCTCTTAATCTCTTTCTTGTATTGATTCCCCATGTCTTCCTTATCCTTCACCAATTGGTCAACAATGGCCTTCCAAGCACCGGATGTAGGAGGAATGGTAGATAGAATACTAGAGGAAAATAAATCCTCTCTTGTCCTCTTCGTAACACGCCGCTCAAGTAACTCAATGAGATCATCTTTCTCCTTTAGTTGCTCTTGCATCGTCGTCTTCTCAAGTAGCCATTCTACTTTCTCTTTCTTCATCTTGTCCAATTCTTCTTGAAGAGTAACCTTCTCATCAACGGGAGGAAGAAAAGAGGACAATGGTAGTATAGGAAACAAAGGCTCCTCGGGTGGATAAGGCATCTTGAGCTTGGAAGCCCTAGATCGAACCCACTGGATGTAACACTCGGAGGGAGCAAGGTGTTATCTTCCCAATTGACTCTTCTCATTCTGATGAACTGCACACCAAGAATGAACAATCCTTTTCTTCATTTCTACATGATCTTCACCATTAAGAAAGAAGAAATTGGATAATGAAAGGTTGTTTGGTATGTCCTTCAAGCAATATCCCAACTGTCTCCTAGCAAGAAAAGTGTTGTAACTAATTCCCCCATATGTACCAAGAAGAGGTACATTAGGAAACTCTCCACAACCATCAATAAGCACTCAAATATTATAATAGGAACAATACAAAGTCATATCCTTATTAGAAAGAGACATAATCCTTTGAGACCATCTTCGCTTCTCTCTATTATCCTTGAAGACATTGGTAGGTGAGAAATAAACCACCTATAGAGAAGAGGCGCACAACACACAATTTCTCCATCACCTTTGGAGGTCCTATGATGAAAGGCATGATACATGTCTCCAAGAAAAGTAGGTATCGGATTTCTCTTCAAGAAAATCTGAATGGCACTTTCGTCAACAATACCATCTAAATTAAGAAACAAGACAATCCCATAAATGAGCAAAGCAAGAATAGCTTCGAATGCATCCTTATGACCCAAAGTAAGAGAAGTAGAAGCTTTCCCCATTAAGAACTTAGTATTAATACCACATGCACTCCCTTTTGGAAGAAACTTCCCATTAAGACCAGACTCTTTGAGAAAAAGTGCTTTGGCGGTGACTTTGGTCGTAAGCTCCTTCTCTAAACCACTAAAAAGAAATTCCTTGTCCAAAATAGGTAAACCCATCCAATGAGAGTACTCCTCCAAGGTCAGAACAAGCTGATAATCAGGAAAGGTGAAACAATGATGCAACGGGTCATAAAACTGAGCCAAGGTAGGGAGAATCCCCTCTGGTACATCGGTATCCAAGATAAACAAAAGTTTTCCATAACATTTATGGAACTCCTGGGTGTTAACCACTAAAGCTCCCAGCTTTCTCAACTCTACTAGATTAGGGTTATTGAAACTCTACTTCCTTGTATTCCTCCTTTCAAAAATTTTAACCATAGACATCTGAAATTTTGTAAAAGCATCTATGAGTCCCTTGAAATCTCAAGAACAATGCTCATGAATGCATGATTGCATGTATGCAACAACCACAAACAAGATCACACAAAGCACACAGGTTTAGGTTCCGAGTCACGAGCATGAAGTCAAGATAACAGAACACTTCCCACACAGGTAAGCATTAAGGTTTTGTCTTCATTGTACCTGCAGAAAACCAAAAGGGTGCTAACAGAGGTGCCCATAGTTAACATCTATCTTTAGAATATTATCAGTATGTTGGATTATTCCCCAACCAATAACATTCTTAAAATATACCTCGTCCGAGTGTAGTATCGCGTGACAACCACCTCAGGTTTACACCCGGCTAGTTTCTGCACTACGTTCCTAAATTTTCTTGGATGGGTTAAGGGTTCTACAGTCCTCAGTATGATCAGCTCAAGGTCGAAAAATAATGCCATATTACGATTACTCATTATGGCATTAATAATCCAAGAGAGCCTAACCGAGTGGAGATTATCAAATTGATATAGCTTTGGATTACTCCATCGCGTATCGCTTTGAATATCACCGTCCTATCATAAGTTAAACTCAGATCCGGGTTAGAATCTATCTCACTCACAGAGGATCACAAAAACCTAAACATAACAAACAAATCAAACCAAAGCAGTAAGTAAATCAAAGTAGGCCGAATCCACTTAGAGATTACTCCCCAGCAGAGTCTCCACTTTTCTGTAGCGGTAAAAACATGAGTGTAAGCTATTAGTTAATTAACTCAAAGTAAACAGAGTCACCACTGCGCTTTTATTTTATTCCAAAAGGAAAAGGAAAAACGAGAGAATAAATCCTAATGAATCTAAAAGCAAAAAGCTAAAGAAACACAACAAAGAATCGGGTAAGAGGATAGGTTATACAATGGGAAGGTTTTATGCACCCAAAATGTCTGTGGTACTCCACAGGAGCCCTTTGAAAAATTTCTTGCTTTTAGTTTGAAAAAGGTTTGTTAAAAGAGAATGGAGGGATGAGAAAATAATTATATTTTAATGTTTTTGTGTTTGGAGAGGTTTACAACCTCATGCCTACATACCCACAAAGTGAAATGTGAGATCAAAACCCCGTAGTTCATGGTACAAATAGTGAAAAAGGTTAGTTATGATTGATTTTATTAAGTGAAGAGAATTTTTCATCTTCAAGTGGATGGCCAAACAAATCTACCATGAGAATGAAGGAATTGACTCATACATCATTATGGGGAGGGTGCCAACTCGGATAAAATCAACGAGTATGCCACTAAACCCCCACGAATGACAAGAGACTCAATTACATCAAACTACAACCATGGAGATTGAGAGACTTGCACCCAACTAAAGAATAGTGACTCATAGTCGACACTTTTTTAAAGAAAACAAACAAAAGTGCACAAAGGCACAAGACAACTTGAATGAGTTTGGTTCTTTTTATTTTTTGAATTAAGGCCAAGATGATTAAATTCATTGGTTTTAAAAGAAAATAAAATAGTAAAATCCACTTGATAAAAGTCAAGGTTTTATTTATTAAAGAAGTGATGATTTTGGAAAACAAGAATCCTTTGAAAAAAGAGGGAAGATTTTGAAAATTAAAGAAGTGGTGGGGATGAAGAGACTATCCTAAAAAAGAAAATAAGGAGATAAAGGAAGAAAAATCTAACCAAACTTGATGATACTTCCAATTATGAGCACAAGAGTTTCATCCTTATAAGCTAGCAAATGGCCAAATAAAGGCAAGTCTACCAACTTCATGAAGATCAAAACAAAGGAGAGGTGTCCTAAAATCTAAGTCCAAAATTTCCATTCCAATGCCAAGGATAGTAACCAATAGTCCAAAGTCAAGATCACAAGTTTTTTAGAGATTTAATCCTTTATTAATATTTTTGTGTCCAAATGGACAAAAGGAAAATCAACACAACAATAATAAGAACAAGAAACATAAACATGATAATGGATGAATAAAGCATAATAAAGCATAATGAAATAAAATCAATAAAGGTGCAAGAATCTAAAATATTAGTAGCAAAAGCAATTAAAATGCAAGAATCCAAAATATTAATTGTAGTAATAGTATAATAATATTTACATAATAGTGGTATGGTGAACTTAATCAACCACAACCAAAAGAGTAACCAAAATCGAAAGGCAACCGGATTTTCTTAGTATCTTACACTATAGTGATTAATCAAGGCAAACCGAACCAAATTCAATGAAATTTGAAAGGCGATTGGGAGACCCAAAGCACCTACGCATCAAACATTCATAAGTCTTGATTCTTAATGCAATATGATTAAACGCTTTGGGATTACGCGACCAACAAGAGGTCCGGTCCACGAAAGTGCAAGTATCCAATTGGATTTTTATTCCAAATTCAGGACACATTTAGGTCTATGTTAAGCAATCTCCGAGTAATTTACGAAGTAATTACCCTACAAATGAGGTTGGCCACCACCAATTAAGGTTTAAAATATTAGTGCTAATGCATGCGAGATAAACGATATGTAAATTGCCATCCGAACGCAATACCGCATAAAACTAAAGATGAATACCAAATTGAGTCACACTTATGGTATTCTTCCATCTTTAAGTTCAATTACTCATCTTGGTGGATTCAAACATGAAAATGTATCACTAATGCAAAGTACCTTAAATGAATTGAATAATTCACTTAAAGGTAGTTTTGAATTAATGAACATTAACTACTCTAATATACATCCAAAGTTCATTGAAATTAAAGAGAAATAACTCCCTAAAAGTGCTTCCCAAGGTAAAAATAAAAATGAGGAAGAAGAAGAAGAAAGAGGAACCAAAAAGGAGCTTAATAGTTGGTTTACCTATGGTTTCTGTTTCTGAAACTAACCGGTTTCAACAAAAGACACTGAGTCTAATGGGTCATATGTGGGATTCTAAGAAGCAGCGGTATAGATATATTGCAAGGGGAGATTATGGTCATGATGTGGAAGATGATTATGAAGGTGAAGATCTTGGGAATCAAAATGATGAGACTATGCCAACTGATGAATTAAATGTTGATAATGAGGGATGGAATAGTGCTCCATCTAATAATTTTGCACTCTTTGAGGATGGGGTGAGTGACAACACACTGGCTGGACCAATACGGCTACTCGATTTGATCCTCCATCTCGTCCTCCTTCTCAACCACAACAAGATAACACTTCCAGCATACTGACCTTGCTTTAAGATATGCAAATTTGCAGGATCATCTGGATACTCAAGATAATACTTTTGAGACGTTTGCATCTACTTCATTGGAAAGGATTAATGAAGCTCATAGTTCTAATGTTGCACTTGCAAATTCTTTTAACACTCTCAATAGGAATTTTCTTCACTATACCGGAGTTGATACAGATGATTCTCAGCATGTCACTTATCATCGTTGTTATCCATCCCATCGGGGTCGTGGTCCAAGGCATTGAGAGAATCATTACATAGCATTTCATTTTTATTTGCATTTTATCCTTCTTTGTATTTTCCTTATAACAATTATCTACTATTTCTATATGGTAGGTTTGGCATGGGTACTTATATTATGGATAATGTTACTACCTTTTTTATTCTTTCATTATTTTGCTGTGTTTATTTTATGGTTATCCTTTTCACTTTATTCTGAATTATGTGTTTGTGAATGAGTGCTTTTATTGAAATTGGTACTCTCATAATGAGCTTATGATTAGCTTGATATTTAATATTGGTTACTTATCTTCTTCTCTTTTTGATGTTGTCAAAGGGGGAGATATGTAGAGAGTGTAGAATATATTTTATTTGTGGCATCTATTCAGGGGGAGCTTAGCAACACATGGTGAAACCTATTGGTTATTGTATGTTAACAAATTTCATCAAGTTCTTGCCATCATAAAAAAGGGGGAGTTTGTGAGACATGGCATGGGTTTTGAAATTGTCAAAAACTCGGTATGATTGAAATTGTGTGTGGATTACAAGGGAAAAGAAAGAAAACTCATTTTGAAGAAATTCAACTGCATGAGCCGACTCAAAGCTTGCCATGGGCCGACTCATTTGAGGTGTTTTCCTTCTTTTTTTTCACGGGTCTCAACAGGCTGACTGAGCCTAATTTTGGTCGGCTCATTGACCCTGTTGAGTCGGCTTATCCCTTATTTGAGTCGACTCAATCCTGTTGCTGTCATTTTTTTTAATTATTCTTTCTTTTTATTTTCTGTTATTTGACTAACCAATATAAATAACTGCTTTCATCTCATTGAAAAGGTTAACAAGAAAAGTGAAATAGATACACACTCTTCTCTTCATATTTTTCTTCCTTGCATCAATCAACAATCACACACAATAATCGTTGTCGATGAGGTGCAAGTTACGAAGATAACGTTCAATTATGAAATAGAGATTTCAGATTGGGTTTTGAAGGTGTGGTTTTTTCTTGGAAAAACCTTAAGGGTTTTCTCCTCCAAGATCATAGAGGATTTGGGGGTTTTACACACAATCATCATTCATAGATTCAACCGAGTGAGGTAGATTGAAGATCAAGTGGATCGTTCTTTCATATCACGGTAGACGGAGGATTACGAAGATCTTTGTGGGTTCACAAGTGTTAAAGAAACTCAGTCGTGCTCAAAGTTTGGAGGATTTTATATCCTTGCAAGAAGGGAGCAGTTAACCGAAGGCTTTCTTGACACGCGTGAAGGACTTGGTTTGTCTTGAATCAAGGGGCAAGAAGAACTTGTTGTTCCAATTTTCTTCTTGTAAAAACAATTGCAATATTAATGAAATTACCCAATTCAGTTGAGAATTGGGGGCAAAGTACTTCTAGCGAGGAAGGTGAAGGAACTACCTAAACAAATCTCTCGTGTTCTTTACTTGCTTTTCTCTTACACTTTTTGCATACTTTGATTTTGTGTGACTTGAAAATCCTGGTTTGTGATATTTAGTGCATACCAACAGTTTGTTAAAGTGTTGCTCTCAAAATTGATAGCAACTTTGTGAAACATTCTGCACTACTTGAACATATAAACAACACTTTGTGTGGGTGCACACCAAGTGTTTGTGAAAAAGTCAAAACACATAAAATCAATTATTTTGTACTTATTTTCTTCCTATATTTCATTGTTAAGAGTGGTTTATCAATTGTTGTGGAATTAAGCAAATTAATTGCATTGTATTAATTTCTCTTGTCAACATTTAATTCCCATTTGGTTTCAAGTGCATATTCGATCACCGGTGACAAAATTTTGTTTTAGAAGATTTTTCCAGGGAACTTCTGCAAAATATTTTTCAACTAATTTTTGAAAAGTAAATTTTAAAAAAGGGATCTATTCAACCCCCCCTCCTTCTAGATTCGCGCCATTGTCTAACATCATTTAAAGATTATTCCAGGTCGGCAGCCTCGTCCTCCGGCGGAATCAGAAGAATTCACGAGAAGGCGAGCTGGCCATGAACTGGGAAGGCCCGTATCGAGTCCGAGCCAAGATAGACAGCGGAGCCTACTACCTCAAAAACCTACAAGGTTTAGAACTTGCTCGACCCTGGAACATCGAAAAACTTAAGCAGTATTATAGCTAGATAGCCTGCACGACCACGACCCGACCAGGGGCGACAACGCGGCCACAAGAGCATGGAAGGTACGACCATTACTCTCCATCTCAATCTAAAGGAGGGCCCATAGTCCCGAAAGACGGATACGACCTTCCTCGACAATGGATACTTAAAATAAACTCCCCTGTCACAGTACCACGTTGGCAGGACACCCAGCTCGCGATGGGAAAGCTCAAGCCGCAATATCAGGACCTCAATTGCGGTCCTCATCCCGCTGATCCGTGGACATATAACCCGCAACCTTGTTAGTTTCCTAAACCGACGAGTTTATCAAGTAGAGCAATAACAGTTCAAAAATAAATTAACAAAAACCATTTTATTTAATCAGCCAACCAGAAACTGGTCTGCACAAAAGTACTAAAAGGGGTGTAACACGGTGGGAGAACTGACTTGGGCGTTTTTGTTTCCAAAAACTATGTTGCGGATAGCAAGAGTCGCCACCGAATTTTATTTATCCAATAAGGAAAAGGAATAAAAGAACAGGAAATACCTTTAAAAAAGATTTGAGTTCCGGGGGTAAGTTATACAAAGGGAAGGTGTTAGCACCCTTTGTATCCATGGTTATCCATGGGCTCTTAATTAGTTAGCTCACTTTACTTTTGTTTGAAAATTTGTGTAGTGTGTGATTAGAAAATATTTTCATAAGTCTTTAACTTTGTAATGATCCTCGTATGGATGTATACAAAGTGTTTAGTTTGAAAATGTTTGAAAAATGGGGTGTAAAGAGTATTTTGAAATAAAAGTGAGCAAGTACTTAAGAACTACTTACCCTAAGTTTGTAAGGTCTTTCTTGTTATTTATTTCCTTTAGGGGTAGGACTGTCCTTACTATTAGTTAGTAAGTAGTCTTAACCTCAGATGTTTAAAGGGACGGGCGTAGGGTCATTATATGGTCATAGAAGGCTCCTTGTAAGGGTATCTTAGTAATTCGAAGGGACAATCATCATTTCCGTAGGGTCGTCTAGGGATTAGATCATTTGTTCATAGGCAAATCGTAGGGACTATGATCTTTTATCTGAAGGGACTTGATGATTTTGTTCGTAGGCAACTTTTACTAAGATACCCCCACATTCAAGGGACTTGACCATATTTTGTAAGGAAACCAATAGGGGAAACCCTAGGAGGTGCATATGGCAATCGTAAAATGATCGACTTACGTGTGTGAATATTAATTTCAGATATTTATCTTTTGAGTTTAGTGGACTAGGTCCAATTAATTTAGCATGCAAATCTTTTCACACCCTATTTTACTAACCACGCAATTTATATTTTTGCAGAAATTAAAAGCGGAAAGTAAAAGGTCTTAGGCTATTACATGGCTTTGGGAGAGATACATAAATATAAAAAATCCTGACATAAAATATAAAGTGCGGAAAATAAACCTAAACTATTACAAGGCTTTAGCAGTTCAATTATCTTTAGAAATTGTAAAATAATCGAAACGAAAAGATCAGAAGAATATTGAGTCTTTAAGATGAAAGGAGGATATGTTTTTTATCATGCTATTAGAAGAATAAAAAAAATAGAGTCAGATAAAATCACTGCAGATTTAAAAACAATGGAAAATAAGAAAAATGATTAAAATAAAATCTAAAAAATATTAAAACGATGCTAAAAATTTAATAAAATCAAATAAAGAGCGCACAATTTTTTTCCAGATTTTTTTTGAAAATATGGAAATAGAAAATAAATCAAATAAAATAGAAACAAAAGAGGAATTTGCGATTTTGAGGGTCGAAATATTTTATAATTCTATTCTGAAAGAGTATTGTTCTTCGATTTTTTTCCTGAATTTCTGGAAAAAAATTCGGAGTAAATCGAAACAGTAGCACTTACCTGACTTACCTGTCAGATTGGAATTATTATCACTACTGCATCCTTCAAAGTATTGGCGGAAACAAATTACAGCAGATTAACCAACAGTTTAGTTCTCCATGTTGCCCTAAACTTCAATTTGATCGCCTAGATAGCTTGCTCACATCATACAAAATACAAATATATAAAGAGATTAGATGTAACATGCGTATAAATATGAAACCGAAAATTGAAAAAAACACAAAAAAAGCAAATTCAGTTATGGCGTTTTATGAGGTTTGGGAGCAATTGATGATTGGTACGCCTTCAAAAGAGTCTAAGGAATGTTCTTGGACCTTCAAACCTCCTTGAGAATGGCTGCAACCCTAAAACTGAATCCAACTTACTCTTGAGTTTTTAGAAGTTTTGTATGCTCTGTTTGATCAAAAAATTCGTCCTCTTGACTTGTGGAGATGATAAGTATTTATAGAGGGATGAAATAGGTCAAAAATTTGGGCCTTTGTGGATGGATTTGAGATTGCTTGAAGGGGAAGAAAGGTGATTTCTATTTTGGTCCAAAAATTAGATGAAATCATACCCTTTTGGTTTTGCACGAATTTGGACACTTTCAATCATCATAATCATCAAATATTTGATCCCAAAATAGACCTAAGATCAAATATTTGATTTTTCAATATTTATCTTAATTAAAATTGAATTTAGATGAAATAAATCCAATATAATATAAAAAATATATAATTTTTTTTTGATATTATGATCTATGGGTCGTGCATGATCTTATAATTAAGTTTGGGTTGGAAAAATATGGGCCCATTTGGAAGAAACTTGAGTTTTGGTCATTTTTGCTTCATACACCTCCTATAATTTTCGCAACTTCAACAATGCATGACTCTCTCAATTTTTATTCCATGTATGTGTTCTAGAACTTTTTAGAAATCTTATAGTGTCCTCTAACTTCTCATTTTGGTCCCATGTCCATTTGATCTTCCATTTTCAAGTTATGAGCTTTTGAAAAAGTTGACTTTTTGTTGACTTTTAAAAGGACCTGTGATGTCTTGGCTCATATATCTAAAATGAAGCATTTATGGCCTTGGCTTGTGAGACACAAAGTTGTATAGAATTGAATTTCCTTCAAAATGGGCTTTGGATGGGAAATTTATGATGAAGCATGTGAAAGTTATGGCTGGTCAAAGTACAGTTGACTTTTCCTGCACAAAACTCTAATTTAGTAACTCCTGATTCTTGATGATTTTGAGGTTTCCTTGATGAATCATGATCAACCCTTGATCAAATGATGAATTTCACCTCATAATCTTTATGTTGACCAAAAATCTTGAAGTTTGACTTTGTGTTGATCACAGTTGACTTATTGACCAAGTTAACTGATTTTTACTATCTGAGCATCTGATTGACCAAACTTGTAGGGAAAGACTTGAAACTTGACATGAGGATTCTTTGAAGTATGTGGGATGTCATTAAGTCCACTTGAAGATTTTAGAAGTCAAATTTTCTTTGTGAAACTCAAAACCCTAATTTAAGATCCATTGCTTATGAGGAGGCTTTGTCTGATGAAACCTTGAATCCTTTTGAGCAATTGTGAATCTTGTGACTATTAAGAGACCTCTTGAGACACATTATATTTTATATGGGAGGGAAAATTTTGGGGTACAACAGGGGGACTACGCCCAAGTACAAACAGAAATAAACGGCATGTAGGCCAACGAAAGAAAAAGAACAATGGCACGCAGGCCGACAAAATGACTACGACACGTAGGCCGAAAAACTACTCCTCTTCCTCCTCCTCCTCAGTTGAATCCTTCACCGAGCAGATGATTTCCCCCTCGACCACATCGTAGTTGAAATCCATCCCTTCAGTTACGAGGTCAACCCCAAGGTTGACGACCTTAAGTTGCTCCATGACATTTTCAAAACCCAACTTAAGGGTTTGAACGCAGTCATTCTCGAGCACCCGAATCCGAGAGATCAAGTCATCCAGGGTCTTGTCCTCCTCACCTTCCTCCTCTACAGGGGATGCCAGGCTCTCCAAATCCACTACCCTCAAACGTAGGCACTTGTTTTCCTCTACTGCCTCATCTAATTCAACCTCTTTGTCCTTATGTTTTTTGTTCTCATCCACCAGGCTATCCCGTTCGAGCCTAACCTCCCCCAGATCGATCATTAATCCCTCCTAGAGCTTATAATGCTCCTTGTAACCAAAGAGGTCATTTATGAGCTTCTCCCTCTAGATCCTCGACGACTATAGCTTCTTTTTAACGACCTCCAACTCAGATAGTAGGCAGGTGTTGTCAGAAAAGACCAAGGTCGTCTCCATAATCCTGATCATCGCAGAGATGTCTTTAGACAAATTTGTCTGTCTGGTTGCCTTGTCCAGACCTAGGATCGCCTTGGATTTGAAATATGACACCTCTACGGAACCTTCCCCACTAAAAATCTCCCATTGAAGATGATAGGAGGGAAAAAGGTACGTCCCCTTGTTCTCGGACAGGTCCCCGCCCACATCAGCACCAGTCGACAAACCTTCCCCACGCTGACGTTTGGCAGGAGGAGTCTCTTGCTCGGAGGGCGGGCTGAAATGCGTCACCATAATAGGCAAATGAGAGGGAGGTGTAGGGGTCCCAAAACCATCGGCCACATCGTCAGCAACGACTTGGAGGACATGACCCTTAGCATACTTCTTCAAAACTTTGCATGTACCTTTGTTAGACAGCTTCAGGACACAATCTTTGAGACTAGGCATGGCAGCTACAAAAAGAATAGCACAACTTAGTTACTGAATAAAATAGTCGAAGACAAAAGAATGACGAAAACAAACTACCTAAAATATGGAGGGACTCCTCGTCTGTTTTACACTCGAGTACGACCTTGGTGTTTATTAGCCAAGTTTCAAATAGGGGATCCCCATCGTCAAACAAGACGGGATTATCCAGCCAGACCACACAGAGAGAAGGGGTAAAACTCTGGATGTAAGCGACCAATTTCTTATAGGCCGCCCTGTCCTCGGACCCCAGATTTCCGTCCTTCACAAAGAACTGATTTGTGCCACGGTTGAAATGAGCCCGCTGCCACTCAAGCGGGATGGTTGAAACAAGACGATATTCGCCTTAGGCATCTTATTGCACGGTGTATATACTGTACATAGCCCGTGCAGTGAAAGGTTTTACCGTGTACAACCTATCTTTGAAGTTTCTGACAGAATCGACATAATTTTTAAACAACCTAATCGGCTACTTGAATGAAACCCAATTATGTCTCTCGTTCACGCTCAATTGTAGCATATGGAAAACTCGGAAGAAGAGAGGCAACGTGCAACCGACTTCGAGGTACTGACACACTAGTTCGAACGCCTGAACAAACGCGATGGCATTTAGCTATAGCTGGGAGGGGGCCAAGTCGATCCATCTGAAGACGCCCTCCTGGAATCTAGTAAATGGAAGACGGAGCACGCCTCTCTAAAATATAATTCATACATAGGAAAGCGTGTTGCCCAAAAAACCAATCAAATTCGCTGCTCGGGAAGAGGGGTGTAGCACTCCTAGTTCTGAGAGGCCCCTGGGGCCAAGTCCTCCACGAATGTATAGGCGGTGCAAGAATCGAGCACAAAGCGGGAGCTCGTTTCTAGTGGTTCTTCCCCAACCCAAAACAAATCGGAAGCCCCATGAGCGACGAGCCTACTTCTTCCCACGTCACGTTCTTATTTGTACACCTCCTTCTCATCCACTTTTATGTCGATGTCATCTGCAGGGACGTCCTCCACTCTTCTTTGCGGGTGCATGTTACCTGAAAAGCAGAGGAAATTGGTGAATTCAACGTCACATTAAATCCACCCTTACATCGTAGTTCAACTGAAAGGGAGAAGGCCAAAGCTGGGGAAAGAAGCGTCTGACACGTTCATCACAAATCCAAAGAATGCCCAGGACATTCATCAGAAATTCATTGGAATTCCCAGGACATTCATCAAAAATTCATTGGAATTCCCAGTACATTCATCTCAAATTCAAAGAATTCCCTGGACATTCATCTGAATTCCCTCAATCGACACCCGAGGAGGGTCTTCCTCAACGGTTTTGGGGGAATTTCCACCGACATATTCATATGAATTTGCTGAGGAGGCGCCTCATTGGCTACTCCGGTGGAAGAAACTACCAGGAAAAAATGCAGATTAAACCTACTGTTACTAGAAAGAGAGGGAACTTACTTGACATGTTCGCCAACGAAGATGTGACATAGTTACAGTGACGATGACGATGAGTTTTTCGGCAAGAGCTTGAGAGCGTATGGTGAACTTTTGAGGAGACTTGATAAATAAAAAAGAGAAATAAGGGGAAACCCTCACCTCCAACCCTTTTATAGGCCCCGTACAGGAAGGTGTGCCTAGCCAATCATATGAATTTAATGCACCATCACACGTAAAACGAAGCGACACATTAAATACCATAATGATGAGAAATGAAGAGTCAGATACATCACCCTTTGGAACTCCAAAGGCCACCAAACCACGCTCTCCAAAATATCGGGCATGCCCGTCCTCGACATCGTAAAACGCAAAGAAGCCTCATGCGCGACTACCCTCGAGTGTGTGATCCTCCTCGACAAACTAAAACTCCAACGGAGACCCTATCCACACCGCCGTTAACAACCTCCAATAGACATGGGGAAAATTTCCCAACATACATCAGTATTATTACCTGCAAACCACCTGTCCAACCATACTTATCCTTAAGTCATAACTCTACACCGGAGTTGCGACTTGGGGGCTCCTGTTTTGGACTGGGCCAATGCAGTACGTATCGGGAAGAGGCTCAGTCCCTTGGGCACAACCCATGGCCTAATACATAGGGACATAGGAAGAGCCCTATTTTGGACCGGGCAAATGCTCAGTCCATCGGGAACAGGTCCCTGGCCTAATACATAGGGACGTGGGGAGAGCGTTTCCCCCACGTGCTCCAATCAGTCAACTGCACCCGTTATTTTCTCCTTATATTACAGGGCAGTTGGACCAAGGGCAAGACCACACGCTAGGTCTTATCTGCTCCTACGTAATCCTTGGCAGTTCTTCCTCGGGTCTAACTAATCCAACCATGAGAGGAATCTTGGCCCAGCTCTAAGGGCATACTATAAATACCTTATTTCACTAGAGGGTCAAGTATTCAAATTCTCTTACTTATTAATTTATGTACTTGCACTCCACAACCCTTTTCTCACTTTGGCATCGGAGTACATTTCAGGTACACCCCTCTCTGTTTCTCCACTGTAGTTGTTCATCACTAGAAGGTTCCTCCTGATCAGTAGTCTAGTTTGTTTATGTTATTACTGTTGCTGGTTATTATCACATGATGCAATAATGTGATTATATGAAAATTGAATGAACAGACAAAAACCAATAAGTGTTTTTAGTTTGTGTAATTCACAAACTAAGAACCTGTCCAGCGGTATCCTGAAAGACAATAGAAACAAAAAGTAAATCGAAAACGAATTGAGTCTTGCCCACCAACCAAAAATTACCCAGAAACTTCTTTGAAAAACAAATCGAAACTGAATTTAGTTGAGTCTAAAACCTCAACACTTAGTTGAAATCAACAGAACAATGTCGACATGAATAAAAAGTAAATTGAAACCAGAACTGAGTCGAGAATCTAATCAGAATTGGATTGAAACAAAATCAAATGACTCAGAAACTAAAACCTAAGTGAGTAAAAAACGAACGTTACCCGAGCTACCCCATTAGCGATGCTCGTTTCGGGCTCCACTACCATTGTTATTGTGCCTGAATGCCACTCTCTCGTCGATCGCACACCGCCCTCCACCTTGGAACTACCGGTAATCACGAAGCACCAGACCGCTCTTTGCTTTTCCCCGCGCGCGATTGAAATTTGAGAGTGTAACACGGTGGGAGAACTGACATTGTCGTTTTTGTTTTCACAAAAACTATGTTGCGGATAGCAAGAGTCGCCACCGACTTTTCTTCTATCCAAATAGGAAAGGTGGAAAAGAACAAGAAAGACCTTGATTTAGATTTTGAGTTCGGGGGGTAGGTTATACAAAGGGAATGTGTTAGCACCCTTTGTATCAATGGTTGTCCATGGGCTCTTAACTGCTTAACTCACTTTACTTTTGTTTGAAAAACATAGTGGTGGTGTATTTAGAAAAAAGTCCACCTTTGTAATTATTCTCATATGAATGTATACAAAGGGGTTTTGTTGGAAAGAATTTGAAAATGTGAGGTGTATAGAGCAATTTTTTCTTTTGAAATAGTGAGCAAGCAGTTAAGGGCTTCCTACCTACTCAAGGTCGTTCATGTTATTTTTTGTTCCTTAGAGATAAGACTGTCCTTACTATTAGTTAGTAAGTAATCTTATCTTTGGATTTATGGGAAGGCGTAGGGTCATCGTATGGTCATAGAAGGCAACATATGGGGGTATCTTAGCAATTCGAATGGACTATCATCATTTTTCCGTAGGGTCATTGAGGGACTAGATCACTTATTCGTAGGCAACTCGAAGGGTCATCGAGGGATTGTGATCTTTATATCGAAGGGACTTGATGATTTTTATTTAGTCAATGTTGCTAAGACACCCCTACGTTCGAGGGACTTGACTATTTTCGTAAGGCTACAAGAGGGGATACCCTAGAGGTGTATGTGTGAAGGAGTGTTTTAATTACTATTATGTTAATCTTTGAGTTAGTGATCTAACGGTTGATTTTATCTTGCCATACAATCCTATTATTCGTGCATCTAGCAGTTATAAGGTGCAAAAAATAAATTGCAGAAAATAAATCCTAAGACTATTACAGGGCTTTGGGGCAATTACATAATAAGGTGCGGAAAGTAAAAGTGCTACGCTATTACATCCCATGAGCAGTTACATTATTTAGAGAAGAAAAAAAAAGTCGGGCGAGAAAAATAAACCTAATTATAACAAATTTCATGAACCTATACATTTGTTCTAAGAAATATAAATAGAAAAGAAATTAAAATCGAGGAGGAATAAGGATGGAGAAGGAAGAAATATCGAGAATTCGTGTAAAATCGATTAATTGGATTTTGTTGACAAAATAAGGTTTTTTATGATTCTTTGAAATTTTAAATTATTAATTAATTTAATTAAAAAATATATTTTTTATTTACAAAAGAAAAAAAGTCAATATTTTTCCTAATTATCATTGGTTAAAAAGAATTTAATTGTTACTTAGTTTTAAAACAATTGAATTAATTAAAAGAAAAAGAAAAAAGGAATAAGAAAATATAAAAAGAAAACAATGAAAATTGGTTAAAAAAAGAAAGGGTTTCGAACCCAAGCCCAAGGGTTACCAACGCGTCTCCACACCACCAAGCCACTTGCTTCTACGTGACATAAAACAATAAAAAGAAAATAAATATTAAAATTGGACTAAATTTGGACCGTCCAATGCGCGCTTGCCACGTGATTGTCTTCTTCCTTGGACCTGCATATTTTAGCTACGATTTTGTTTTAGATTTGCTACGATATTTTTCGTAGCTAATTGACCTGCAATTTTCAAACTTTTCAAAAATCAAATATTCAGAAATTAAAAGGGTCCAGTTTTACTAAATCGACCCCTAGGAATTCAATGGTGCGGTTTGTTTGGCCTGAAAACGATCGTATGGTGAGATTCGAAGCTCAAGCTTCTTCTTCCCTAACAATGGCGTTGCTTGAAACCTGCGTTATAACTCATAAACAAATGATCAAAAAGCATCTAAACATGATTATGAACACCATTATGAAAAGAAAATATGTTAAAATGCCATGAAACAAAATATTGGAAATCAAAAAAAGGTTAGGGGCATCATGGTTCATAAGACATGTTTCCTGGAATCTCAACCTTCAAATCTTAATGGGATAGATTCCTGGGACCTCAAGGAGTGTGAATGGACGTGTGGAACTGATTGAGTCTTGCTGCAAAGTTGTTTTATGCTTTGCCCTAATTTTCACCACTTTTTGAATTTCTCTTAGGATTGTTAGAACATGAAAATTCCGTCCCTTATCATCTGAATATGATAAGCATATAGAGAGAGTGTAATTTAGGTCAAGTGTTGGGCTTGGATCAGAGATATTTGATTTGATTTGGAATTAAGTTTAAAACTTTCTATTTTAGTGAAATATTTGATATTATGACCTTCTCCTTTGGTGTGCACGAATTTGGGATCCATATTATGATCATAAACATCAAAATCTGATCCCAAAATAATCCTAAGATTAAATATTTGATTTTTCAATATTTATTCTAATTAAAATTGAATTTAAATAAATTAAATCCAATAAAATATAAAATAAACATAAAAAATTAAAATATGTGATTTATGGATCGTGGATTATCTCATGATTAAGTTTGGGTTAGAAAAATATGGGCCCATTTGTCAAATACTAGGGTTTTGGTCATTGTTTACTTTATACACCTCCTTAAATTTACCCAACTTCAACAATGCATAACTCTCTCAATTTTTATCTCATGGATATGTTCTTGGACTTTTTAGAAAACTTAGAGTGACCTCTAACTACTCATTTTGGTCCCATGTCCATTTGATCTTCCATGTTCAAGTTATGAGCTTTTGAAAATGTTGACTTTTTAAAGGACCTGTAATGTCTTGGCTCATATCTCTCAAATGAAGCATTTATGGCCTTGGCTTGTGAGACACAAAGTTGTAGGGAATTTAATTCCTTCAAAATGAGCTTTGGATGAGAAATTTATGATGAAGTATGTGAAAGTTGTGGCTGGTCAAAGTATAGTTGACTTTTCCTATAGAAACCCTAATTTAGCAACTTCTGATTTTTGATGAATTTGAGGTTTCCTTAATGAATCATGATCAACCCTTGATCAAATGATGAATCTTACATCATAATCTTGATGTTGATCAAAAATCTTAAAGTTTGACTGTATGTTGACCACAGTTGACTTTTTGACCAAGTTAATTGATTTTTGATTATCTTAGCATTTGATTGACCAAACTTGTAGGGCAAGTCTTGAAAACTGACATGAGGATTATCTGAATTATATGGTATATCATGAAGTCCACTTGAGGCTTTAGAAGTCCAATTTTCTTTGAGAAAATCAAAACCCTAATTTAAGATCCATTGCTTAGGAGGAGGCTTTGTCTGATGAAACCTTGAATCCTTTTGAGCAATTGAGAATCTTGTGACCATTAAGAGACCTCTTGAGACATATTGTCTTGAAGATATGAGGGCAAAATTTGGGGTACAACAGTTGTCCCTGTTCAATTTTCTGAAACCTGAGGAGTTAGATTGGCATGTACACCATTCGTGACCTGAAGGTGGAAGAGGATTGAACACTTAAAGCCCAAAAATTTGCACTCGACAGTGCACAAAGTAACACTGTTTGTTGATTGTATTGCTTGAATGGACTTAAATACGCCATTCGGGGTAACTGGAAATGGGCTTATAGATGTCATCCAAAGTATCTGTTGATAGGAGTATCATAATGTGTCTACGCTTGACTCTTTTTGAATGTTGTTACTGAACTAAGTATCAGAACTAGATATTTGTCTCGATCGTCTCTGAATTGTCTCTGTAAAATATCTCGAACTAAGTATCAGAACTAGATCTTCATGTTGATCGTCTCTGAACCGTCTCTGGAAAGTATCCTGAACTAAGTATCAGAACTAGATCTTCGTTTTGATCATCTTTGGACTGCCTCTAGGAGTCGACAATATTTATCGGACCATGAACTATCCTGAAAAGGAAAATTTAGTTTTATGCGAGGTCATTTGATGTATGTAATGCATAGCCTGACATTCTTAACGCAAATGAGAATGTTGTATGCGTTATGTATGTGTATGCCATGATATGATGTAAATGATGTATGGATGAATTATGTAGTCGAAGCACATTAGTAGCTTCGTGTAACAAAATACTAGCTGGGGAAAATAAATCCCTATTTTCCGCCAAGGAGTATGAAGACATCGTTCCCTTCTTGTTTCGGAATATTATACTTAGGATCTTTCGATTTCCGTTCGTCGTACTTTTTATTGAAAGATTAAATTCCTAAATACCCTGAATGGGGATAAAAGAGACAGACATTCCCCTGAGAGACTTATCCGACCAAATGTCAATTCTTTTGGGGATATCAGGCTTTGAGATAAATTTTCCTAGGAATTTGTAGTGTTGGAAGTACAAGAGGCTACTTGGAATACTTCGCTGGAATAAATCCGTAAAGATGACTCTGTGGGGATGAGTCTGCGAAGATTCGTTGGACATGAACTTTGTCGGGGATTCCTACCTCCAAGAGTCCTTAGTAAATGCTATTATTGTAATTTTTATATATTTTATATATTTTTGGTAAACATCAATCATATTCAAAAACATACATTTATTCAAAATAATCAATGGACGTTTACGCTTAAGCAAAAACAGGAAAAGTAAAGCTGAGTTTGAAATAGAATTCTATTAATCTTGAAAGTGGCCCATAAATAGGCAAGTTTGAACAAAGAAACATAAATCCTAGTAAGAGGAATTCTTCGTAGAAAATTTAAAAGAGTACAAGGAAAACCAACTATGTCTAAATGATCCTATCAAGTTTCAACTCTGTTATTGCCATTATCTTCAGGTATCTCATCTTTTGTTGTCGAAAGAGAAATGATTGGATTGATCTGTGTTGTTTGAACATGATATTGGTAGCACAACTAGTTGAAGTTACATGGGTGATCCAATGAGACATAGTCGTACGCTTTAATCCCTAACTTTT
Source organism: Lathyrus aphaca (assembly GCA_963966055.1). Classification (NCBI taxonomy): domain Eukaryota; kingdom Viridiplantae; phylum Streptophyta; class Magnoliopsida; order Fabales; family Fabaceae; genus Lathyrus; species Lathyrus aphaca. Next base: position 304,136,568 of record OZ014521.1, on the reverse strand, counting down.
TCCTGGACCGCCTTTTTAGGTTTTCAGTCCACCGGGATACCCTTTTTTGCCCAAGCCGCCTTTTTCAGGTTTTCGACTTGCCGGGTGTACAATATATATATATATATATATATATATATATATATATATATCCCTAATTTTTGCCCGAACCTTTTTGGTTCGCCGGGATGCCCTTATTTTCGCCTAGGCCAGTCAACCTAGCGGGTCTCTTTATGCGTAGTACTTTTTGACTATGTCTGCGTTCACAGGTTATGGGAAGTTTTCACAATCCATGGTGGTAAGTATCATAACGCCTCCAGAAAATACCCTTTTGACTACAAATGTCCCTTCATAAGTGGGAGTCCATTTTCTCCTAGGATCACCCTGTGGTAATATGATATGCTTTATTACCAAATCTATAGCCTGGTATACTTGATGCTTGACTTTCTTGTTAAAGGATTCGATCATACGCTTTTGATACATCTGGCCATGACAAATTGTCGCAAGCCTCTTTTCATCAATAAAGTTTATTTGGTCAAGTCGAGTCTGAACCCATTCGTCTTCATCTAATTCAGCATCTTTCATAATTCTTAAGGAAGGAATCTGGACTTCAACGAGTAACACTGCTTCCATACCATAGACAAGAGAGAATGAGGTTGCCCAGTTGAGGTACATATTATGGTGCGATAACCATGAAGAGAAAACGGTAACATCTCGTACCAATCTTTGTATGTCACTGTTATCTTTTGCAAGATCTTCTTAATATTCTTGTTGGCGGCTTCCACTGTGTCATTCATCATTGGTCGATATGGAGAAGAATTGTGATGCTTAATCTTGAACTACGTACAGAGTTCAGTAATCATAGTGTTGTTCAGATTAGTACCATTGTTTGTGATAATCCTTTTAGGAATGCCATACCGACATATAATATTATGCTTGATGAATCGAGCCACAACATTCTTGGTAAGAGAAGAAAACGAGGCTACCTCTACCCACTTTGTAAAGTAATCAATAGCAACAAGAATGCAAAGATGTCCATTGGAAGCGGTAGGGTTGATCTCACCAATCATATCAATGCCCCACATTGCAAAAGGCCAAGGAGCAGTTAGAACATTCAACGAAACTGGAGGCACTTGTACTTTATCAGCATAGAATTTGGCACTTATGACAAGTTTTAGAGTGCTGATAGCAGTCAGCTTCCATGGTAGACTAATAGTAATCTGCTCTCAAAAATATTTTAGCCATCATATGCCCACTAGAATGAGTACCAAAGATCACATCATGCATGTCTTCCATAATCTCTCTTGCTTCATTCTTGTCCACACATCGAAGCAAAGTCGAATCGTGATTGCGCTTGTACAAAATTCCACTACTCAGGAAAAACTTGGAAGAAAATCTCCTTATAAACTTCATATAATTGATAGATGCCCCTTCAAGATATTCCCGAGCTTCGAGATATCTCTTTACCTCGTGGAACCAGGGTTTTTCTTCTGTTCCCTCAGTATCAACCTCATAACAGTATGCCAGCTCATCTAATCTATCAATAGTAACTCTAGGAGCTTCATTGTCCCAACTGATTCTAAACATAGATGACATAGTAGCTAATGCATCTGCCAATTGATTCTCTTCTCATGGAATATGTTCAAAAGTGATCTCTTCAAAGTATGGAATCAAAGTCAACACATGTTCTCGATAAGGAATGAGATTTGGATGCTTTGTGTCCCATTCTCCTTTAATCTGACTAACTACTAAGGCTGAGTCCCCATCTACATTCAAGAATTGGATATTCATCTCAATGACAGCCTTGATACCTATGATACATGCTTCATATTCAGCCATATTATTGGTACAATCAAAGCAAAGTCTAGCAGTAAATGGCATATAACAACCCTCATGAGAGATAATCACAACACCAATACCATTTCCAAGCGCATTAGAAGCTCCATCAAAAACATAGTCCATCGGGATCCTTGTTCAGGTCCTTCATATGGTCTAAGTTCTTTATAATCAGTAGCAAGCATAATATCTTCATCTGGAAACTCAAAATTCATAGATTGATAGTCGTCCACCGCTTGATGAGCCAAATGATCAGCTACCACACTTCCCTTAATTGCCTTCTGAGTAGTGTACTGGATGTCGTATTCTGTCAAAATCATTTGCCATATTTCTATTCGTCCGGAGAGAGCAGGTTTCTCAAATATGTACTTGATAGGATCCATCTTCGAAATCAATAAAGTGGTATGAGTCAACATATATTGTCTTAGTCGGCGAGCAGGCCATGCCAAATTGCAACAAGTTTTCTCGAGCAGTGAGTATCTTGTTTCACAGTCGGTAAACTTTTTGCTAAGGTAGTATATTGCTTGCTCTTTTCGACCAGACCCGTCATGTTGCCCCAATACACACCCCCATTGAATTGTCTAGCACTGTTAAGTACATAATCAAGGTTCTTCCTGCAACTGGTGGCATCAGTATCGGAGGTTCTTGGAGATATTTCTTGATCTCATCAAAAGCTATCTGAAATTTGTTGTTCCATTCCATTACTTGATCTTTCTTCAGCAATTTGAAGATTGGCTCACAAGTAGCGGTTAATTGGAAGATAAATCTTGCAATGTAGTTCAGGCGTACCAAGAAACCTCTGACTTACTTCTCAGTACGAGGAAAGGGCATATCTTGTATAGCTTTTACCTTTGCATGGTCAACTTCAATACCTCTACCACTAACAACGAAACCCAAAAGTTTACCAGATCTAACTTCAAAGGTACATTTGTTTGGATTCAATCTCAGCTTGTACTTCTTCAACCTCTCAAATAGCTTGTGCAGATGGTCAAGATGTTCTTCTTCAGTCTGGGATCTATCTATCATGTCATCAACATATACCTCTATCTCATGATGAATCATATCATGGAACAAAGCTACCATAACACGCTTGTATGTTTCCCCAACGTTCTTCAAACCAAATGGCATTACTTTGTAACAAAAGGTGTCCCACTGTGTGATAAATGTAGTCTTCTCCATATCTTCAGGCACCATCTTAATCTAATTATAACCAGAGAAACCATCCATAAAAGCGAATACCTTATGCTGAGCAGTGTTGTCTACCAGAACATCAATATGTGGAAACGGAAAATCATCTTTGGGGTTGGATTTGTTCAAATCCCTGTAATCCATGTACATGCGTACTTTTCCATCTTTCTTAGGCACCGGTACCACATTTGCAACCCATTAAGGATAAAAAGTGACAGCTAGGAACCCTGCCTCAAATTGTTTCATCACTTCAGCTTTGATCTTTTCCGACATTTCAGGACGCATACGATGAACTTTCTGCTTTATCGAGCGACAACCTTCCTTCATCGGTAGACGTGAACCACAATATCAGTATTAAGCCCTGTCATATCTTCATAAGACCAAGCAAAGATTTACATGTAATCATGTAGCATCTGAGTTAATCTGTTCTAAACATTGTCTTCTAATTCATCACCTATCTTGATCTCTTTCTTATCTTTCTCAGTACCCATATTTACAACTTCGATCGGTTTTTCACGCGGCTGTATAACTTTCTCTTCTTGTTGTAGAAACTTAGCAAGTTCTATAGGCACTTCACAATCTTCCTTATTTCCATCCTCGGCTTGGTAGATTGGATTTTTTAAGTCATAGTTGGCAATAGCAGAAATGTTATTAATGGGATCTAAAGTGGATGAGGATCTGCAGTTTAGTGATGTGGGTGTGTGTAAGAACACATAACTTTTTGATAAAGAAAAAATAAAAGAAAGATAAAGAGCGCAATATTTACGAAAGCAAAAACGTCCATTGATTTTATTGAATGAAAAATATCCAAATGAAATGATATCCCTAACAAGCATATCATTGTGCCCCGGGCAAGGCACAAGGCTTAAAAGTTTTAATTGTTCAAATTACAAAACCAAAATAAGAAAAGAAAAAATAGCATTTACTCCTGACTAAAGGAGATAGGAATAACATCTTCAGCCTTCCAATTGTTGAGCCCATTGCCAGTGGTAGGAAAAATCCAACTGTCTATGTTGCAGTCTTCATCAGAGTCTTCCACATCATTGACTTGATCTTTCTGAATTCCCTTGTTGGTGATACGAATAGCACGAGCATGACGAATAGCCTTCTGAGCCTCTACAGTGAAATCCAAACAAAATTTGTCAAACTTGTAAGGAATATCCGGAAGCTGGCCCCAAATAGTACAACCACCTTTTTCAACCACAACTTTAGCATCTTTCAGAGAGGCCATTGCAGGAGTTTCTCTAGAAACAATAGGAACTGGCTTAACTGCAGGAACAGTCTGAGGAACCACTTCAAATGTCTGACAAGGAGTCTCAACAAATTCACCATCCATTTCAACATACTTAAAAGTACTCACATGGTTGACCATGTATTCCTCTTCACCATAGACAGTGACAATCTGGCTATTCACTAGATATTTTAGCTTCTGGTGTAAGGTAGAGGTTACAACACCCGCCCCATGTATCCAAGGGCGCCCAACCAAGCAGGAATAGGCAGGAAGAATGTCCATCACATAGAAAGTAGAGTCAAAGACTTGAGAAGCTACTTTGATTGGAAAATCAACTTCTCTGTACACCGTTCTTTTTGAACCATCAAAGGCTCTCACTATCATATTACTAAGTATTAGCACAACATCTTCATAGTTGAGATTGTCAGAACAACCTTCGGTAACACATTTAACGAGGAACCATTATCCACCAACACATGAGATAAAGTAATGCCCCTACACTCAACAGAGACGAGCAGAGCTTTGTTGTGGTCTCTTCCAGCAGGAGTTAAATCAGCATCAGAAAATCCTAAGCCATTATCAGTCGTCAAATTGGCAACACAATTTTCAAATTGATCCATAGAGATTTTGTGCGGTACGTGCGCAGATTTCAAGAATTTCACCAAAGCCTTAGCACGGGCCTCAGAGCATAACAATAGAGATATCATAGAGATTTTGGAGGGAGTGTGTCCCAACTGTTCAACAATATTGTAATCACTCTTACGGATGATCTTTAGTACTTCTTCCATCTTCTTAGAGAGATCTTCAATAGCCGGTGTCTCAACTTGAACAGGCTCAATCATTGGTCTTTTGCCTCGAGCTTCAGTACTTGGCCCAGAGGTAGAGATACGAACTGGAGCAACAACAGTCTTTGAAGTGTCTTCTGGAGAGAAAATACTTCCACTTCGAGTAACTTTACTAGTCCTAATGATATTGTCGACATCAGGAGTAGTATCTTCAACAGGTATATCAGTTAAAGGCTCTTGCTTGACACCATGGACATAAACATCAGCGCCATAATTCCAAGGGATAGCCTTGTCAGAAGAATATGGGATCGGACTGGGAGTAGTAATAATCAGGGGAGTCACTTTTAGCTCAGTAGTAATCTTCACAGGACCCTTAGAAGTGATCCTCACAGGAGTTTTAGTAACCACAAACACGTCTTCAAGTTTCAGACCTTGAGACAAACCTTCACATAAATTCCCTATAGAAGGGTTCTTCTCAAACAGTATAATATGATCGTCCATCAAACATTGAATACCTTCTTTCAGCTTCCAGCAACCATTAGATTGAGAGGCACAAAAACAACCAGCAACCATTAGATTGAGAGGCACAAAAACAACAACCTTCATTGCATCCCAGAAATAAACCGGCTTACAACAGCTTCTTTTTAACAATTGACAGAGGAGTAGTCAAATCAGCCACAGTAGAAACATAAGAACCATCGTCAACATCATTAACAGTTTTTTCATGTTTGGGCATATGAGCAGTAATCACATTAGGAGTCTCAGGAGGATCAAACTCAATTTCTCCAGCATCAATCATATCCTGAATTTTATTCTTTAATGCCCAACAGTTATTAGTATCATGTCCGGGGCTGTTGGAGTGATATGCACACCTTGCATTAGGATTATAGCGAGGAGAGGAAGTATTGGGATTCTGAGGAGGGTCCCTCAAGGTAATCAGCTCTCCTTTCAACATGTGTTGCAGTTCCTGAGCCAATAACATATTGATTTTGGTAAATTATCTATTAGGTGCACCTTGTTTAGGCTGATTTATTCTGTTATTGATTCTGTTGCGCAGGTGCAAGATTAGAGATTTGAACGGCTCCCACGGATTGGTTATGGTTGTTCTTATTACGACCATGTTGGCCATACACAACATTGGATTCTTTCTTCCCATTAGAGGGATTCTTGGTGGTACTTGAAGAGGTAGCCACTTGTATTTTACCATTTTCTATTCCATTTTCCACACGTTCTCCAGTCATTATCAGCTCAGTGAAACCAGACGACGAACTTCCAATTAGATGACTGTAGAAAGGACCAGTCAATGTACTCATGAACATGTTAACCAACTTTCTCTCTCTCTCTCTTAGTTAAAGGAGTTTGAACCCTACTTGCAAGATCTCTCCACTTCTGGGCATACTCTTTGAAACTTTCTTTAGAGCCCATGGACATGCTTTGGAGTTGCATGCGAGTCGGCGCTAAATCAGAGTTATATTGATATTTCTTGTAGAAGGCCTCAGCAAGATCATTCCAAGCACGATTGTTGGTACTCTCAAGTTGGTAGTACCATTCCAATTGAGCTCCAAATAAACTTTCTAGGAAGAAATGAATCCATAACTTTTTATCAGCAGTATATGGATGGATCCTTTGGACATAAGACCTCAAATGTAACTTTGGGCACGAAACACCATCATATACCATATACGTAGGAACTTTGAACCCAAGAGGGATGACAACTCCAGAAATTAAACTCAAATCTTCAAAATCTAAACCAGATGTCTGTCGCTCCCTGGATTTCCATCCTGGTACAAACGCGAAAGTGGCGCGGAAAGAGGTAGAGTCGCCAGCCAGGCATTTTTATCCCAAAGGAACGGGAATGGTAATGCTGCACAAACCAGAAGAAAAGAAGAGGAAGGACACGGGTCCTGTGAACCAAAGAAACTGAGTTCGGGAGTTGGTTACGACCTGGGAAGGTATTAGCATCCCAGATCGTCCGCCGTACCCGACGGGATCCACGCTTGCAAAGAAAACTGTTTCAAAGGGTGAAGAAATGAAAGCTGCTGCAAAGAAAATGAACTGAACTGGATAAAAGAAACGAGAAGGGAACTGAAAAAGAAATGAAAAGGAAAAATGTAGGGAAAATAAAGATTGTGCTCGAACGGGCCCTACCCCGCTGCCTACATACCTCATCTGGACAATGAGGATCAGAGTCGCCGTAGTTCCCCTAACTAGGGGTGGAAAAGGTTGCTTGTGAATTAAGGCTTGAACTGCCTATGTCAATGCTCAGGTGTTGCAGGCTCGGACGACGAGTGCGTAACCGTCTTGCAAAGTGACAAGTAGTGGCAAGTTCGTACATAAGGAGTGAGTGGGATGAGAAAAGAAGTCCCGAAGGGGAGACGCTTATTGTTTGTTTGTGTTTTTTAGAAGCTTTTAGGAGTGTGTCACAAGAAAGTGAACTCAAGTTTTTTTCCATGGAATGTGTACTTGCCACTACATTCCAAGATGGAATAATAGAACAAGCACACTCAAGTAAGGAGAAGATCCCCAAAACTTGACTCCAAAGATTAGGGCCTAGGCTCACTAACTCATTGAATTTATTAAGTGTTTTTGTATTTTTGAATGAAGAAGTGTTTTTTATGATTTTCTGGGTGAAGATGATATCCTGATCAGACTTGTGCATCACAAGACAAGCTTGTACTATCCCAAGATGGGAAGACTACAAGTGTCTCATGGGATAAGGTTATTGCTCAAGATATCACTTCAATCTTTATTAAGTGTCTTTTTAGGGTTTTGGGATGAGAAGATAAGAGAAACAAAAGGATCTTAAAGGTAAAAGTCTAATGGGGGACTAATGAATCCTAATTGTTATCATGCATAGAAAATCCTAGGTTAGTGAGGTTTACTATCCTAAAGAAGAAATAAAGAAGAAAAGAAAGAGAAGAAAGAAGAATAGAAGAAGGAGGAAGTAAGGCCTAAGCCCCAACAATCACAAGAATAGTATCAATGAAGAAAAGAGAAGAGGTAAGAATTGGAGATGTGGGAATCACATCCACACCTCTCACTTACCAAAGCCCCTGAAATGGTTAGTGACACAAGAATAAATGCAACACAAAATGAACATAATGTCAAACCAAAGCCACACAACCAGAAGTGAAGTCTTAAACACAAATGCCAAATACAAATTCAAAGCACAAGAATGAGAAAAGAACTATACAACTCAACATGAAGCATTATGAATCACCATGACAAACAAAGTAAACATGAGAGAATACAAAGCAAACTAGTCAAAGAAACACCACAAAGTGCAAGACCAGAACCCTAACATGTTAAGAAAGTGCCTAAGGATCATGTAAGATGAGGAGAAGAAGTACACAAAGTCAAGTATTTACATCATGAGAAGCAAAGAAGCAAAGGAAGTGAAGTGAACATGCATAAGAGTGAATGAACTTCAAAAGCAAGCAAACACAAACTTTCTCAAGGCACAAACATCAACTCAAGACCAGAGGGGTATCAACAACCTAAGAAGGCTCTAAAAAACTTAAAGAAGTTGGCACAAGTGCCCTTCTAACCTAAGGAGTGACCATATGATCCAAAAGAAGCAAAAAGGAACAAGTAAGGGACAAAAATTCAAATCAATTCAAGTATACATCCAAAAATTCCACAAACTTGCACAAACAATCTTCAATCATACAATACCAACATGCCAAAAGGAGGGGATCAAAATCAGAAGCTTAGCCATTCAAATAAAGGTTCAAACATGGATTAGGGTTAGAGACCAAAATCAATTAAGAAAACTTCTAAAAATCATAACAAAAATCATCAACAAACTAAATCCCATCATGAATCCAGAGCAAAAAGAATCAGTTCCAAATTCAAAATAATGATCAAGATAGAAAATGAACAAGGCAGCATGCTTCAAAAATGAAATAAAAGCAATTAATTAAAAGAGACAATTAATTTCTACGTGGAAATTAAAAATAAATGAAAAATAAAAATGCCAAAAATTAAAGAAAACTAAAAGGATCACTCATGAAATTTTTAATAATTTTTGAAGACCTAAATCTATTTTTAAAAATTGAAAACCAAACTAAAAAATAAAAAGAAATAAAATATGAGAAACCAAGCCAGGGGTGCATTCAGCAATCAATTTCAGTTCATTTTAAATGGGCCTTCAACGCAGGGGGGTGGGGATAGCAAGACAAGCCCACTGGCTTCAGCGTAGCTCACCACAATTATTATGGAAATTCAATTTAATCAGGAAAAATCAAGGACCATCAGATCAAACGCACGCATGAGATTAAGTCAAACAATAATCCAAGTCACCTCATTCATTGGCCCTAGGTGAGAGTGCATGTTAGTTATGGTGAAGTGAGACACACAATGCATTATTCAGATTACAAAACAAAATATAAAAACATGTGAGGGAGAGGGTCTCAATTAATGTGTTGTCACTCTAATAACCGTCCAGATGAGAGATCCAAGGGCTCATGTTCATCTTCTTCCTTCAACTCAGTCCAGAATCCGGTGACCGGGGCCCTAGCTCCGGCACCGGAAAACTCATCCATAAGAACAAAACATCACAAAAATAATTCAAAACCTCCAGATCAAATCATTAAACTATACTGAATCCAAATATATCCATGAAATTTCCAATGGATCAAAGCATAAACTGGATCGAAGACAAACAACTCTGATCATCAAATTTCAAATCATCATAAAACACGCAATACTCAATCATTTTTGAATCTAAACATCACAGAATCATCAGCACAACTAGTAGATCATAATGCATACATTTATTTTCACATCTAGATCTACGAATTTCAGAGCATACCTGAACTTGCAACTCCTTCAAAACACCAAGATAAGATCCCTCCGGCTGCAGATCTGCTCCTTTTGACCTCCTCTTGCAAAATAAATGCAAGATGGAGCTTGAGGGAAGATGGATCTTGGAATCCGAAAGCTCTTGCTCTTGAATGGCACCTCTATGATTCTTCACTCTCAGCTTGAATGAGTGTGTGCAAAGTGATCCTTAGGGTTCAAGGAAGCAGAATATGTGAAGAGATTGTGAAGAGAGTGCTTGAGGAGAGAAATTCGTAGAGAAATGCAAGTGAGATAGAGAATGTGAATCTGAGAAATGAGAGAGCCTCTACACGAATTTAGGGCATGCTTTTCTTTTATATGATTTGTATTTTCACCTGACTAGGGTTTTTGAATCAAAAGTGGCATGAGGAGTGTGATTGAGGTGTATTTGCCAAATTGCATGAAAAGTGTACTGCCTCATACACCCGTGAAAACCTTCCCTCAAGTGTGAATTCTGATTTCAATCCATCCCTTGATCATCCTTGAATCAATCTTGGCCCTTGGATACAAGCTGATCATGCTTTGTGAATGTTTTTGCCTTTTTGCACTTAGAGAAATATCGTGTACCTCATGCACGAATTTGATGATGTCTTTGGAGCAAAATAACACTTATGCAATGCCTTGTAACATTATGATCTTAGTTGGTCCATGAAATAACTTGGAAATGATGTACATGAGTTTTTTCATTTGGATGAAGCTTGAAATTCAAGGCATGCCCTAAAAACTAAGCAATTTTCGAAGGCCCTATCTCACAAACCATGAGGGCTATGAAAATTTACTTATACTTTTTAAAAATGGGAGAACTTAATCTTCAACTTTCATGTTAAATGGCAACTCATTTGAAGCTTTTTACACCATGTTATGTGTCTTTGAAAATTAGGGCAAAAAGTTGCTAAAAATGGCAAATTCCATGACCAATCACATGCCAAAAATGGAAAACTCCTCAAAACCTTTTGATTCTTGATCTTTGACCTTGCCAAACCTCTTCTAAGGTTATAACAACATCCCTTGACTTGAAAAATAGGGTTGGACCCTTTGAATTCCCACAGTTGGCGTCTAGAATGCACAGTTGACCAATTTCTTCTTTTACAAGCAACTGATGAAATACCTGACTTCCACAAGGAGTTTTCTCACCAAATTTCATCCCTAGGAACCTCTTATCATATGAAAGACTTTTCCCAGATGAAATGGCCAAAGTCACAAAGTTTTCATACTTGAAAGGGAAACCCTAATTTGGGATCATTGTGTAGGAGCTTGCCCTAGCCTGAATTCACTGGTGATCTCCCAACCTCCTGGGCTTTTGTGAATGATCTTGAACTTGTGAATGCAATGTAGACCCCTCATAGGACTTGGACAAATCCATTGGGCCTCTTGTTATAGCTTGAAATGCCTCAAATCCCTCCACAGATGATCATATGCCTAATGCTAGGTCATGAGAATGTTATGCCTCATCTTTCCATGCAAAGATGCCAAGGATATGATATGCTTATGATGATGATGCTTAAAAGGAAGAGGGCAAATTTGGGGTGTTACAGCTGTCCCTATTCAAACAACGGTTAATCTGAAAAGGACGGTAGCACGGGCTATCGACCGTTCAAGATAAATTGTGGTTGAATACTAAGAAAACCTGAAATTTGCACTCTGCTAGAGAATGCAAGTGCTGGGAAATAAACCCAACCAAATGACGCTTTGGTGACTGAAGTGGAGAGAAAGCAGACGAGCTTCTTCCTAGTTGAATTGTTATTTTGGATCAGAATACTTTGACAGACGAGTCTTCTTCGAACAATCCTGTTACGCCAGGACCTGGACATACGAGCCCTCATACACTATACATGTTACGCCAAGAACTGGACATACGAGACCTCTTACACTTTGCAAAGTATATGACTTGAGACAGACGAAACTCCTTCGGACAAACCTGTTACGCCAGGACCGGTGATGCATTCAAGTCTTTGGGATAGACATGCATAATCAGGATAGACGAACCCTCCTCATATATTCTCCGTGGATATATGGTCTAAGACAGACGAGCCTTCTTTGAGCAAACCTGTTACACCAGGTGCCACAATAATAAGCGGTGCTTGAGACAGACGAGCCTCCTTTAGATAACCTGTTATACCAGGACCGGTAACCATTTTGACGTTTAAATCCCACCGTCAGGACTTCAAACCTCTTCAACACAGACGAGTATTGGATGATCATCAAGAGAACACAAACAAGTGCCATAAGTCAATGATACAAACGAATATCAGACGATGATCTAAGAAACACAGACGAGAGCTTCAGGCGATGATACAGACGAATATCAACCACTGATACAGACGAATACCAGAAACCCAACACAGGCGAGCATTTGGAGTAGCAATACAGACGAGTACCAGAGTGATTATCAAATCAACACATATGGATATAAGCTAACACAGACGAGTGTGAGGGATGATACAGACGAGTACCTAAAAAATGCAAACGAGCTTCAAACGGATAACAAACATAGACGATCGTTGGGGAATGAAGACGAGCAATAAGCAAATATCAAACACAAACGAGTGATGGGGCGTGCATACGAGCAAAAGCAACTATCAAACACTGACGAGTGTTGGGGAGTGCATACGAGAAAAAGCAACTATCAAACACCGACGAGTGTTAGGGAGTGCATACGAGCAAAAGCAACTATCAAACACAAACGAGTTCTGGGGAGTGCATACGAGCAAAAGCAACTATCAAACACAAACGAGTGCTGGGGAGTATTTCAATGATGGGAGTGAAACCCAAACATGAACTCTGTGGGGAAATCTGGCATTCAGCTGCCTGCTGGGCATACTTCACTTGTGAAAAGATAATTTGCTTGGTGATCCCACCTGCCATGACTTAGCTGGGTAATATTTTGTTTAGGAGAATGTGACGCCATCCTGCAAAACCTGCAACAACAGAAAACACATATGTGCCCCGGGGACTTGCATGGTATGATCTGCTCATCCATTGTCACCCGACACTCAAAGAGGATTTTAAATGTTCCCCTGCAATGTCCTTTTTCCAAATAATCACCGTGTTTTAAATGCAATGTTATTTTTGCCAAAAATTCAGGACATTTTGCAAACAAAAATAAACACAACGCAGCTTTTTGACTGAATATTCCTTTATTGAAAGGCCTCTGAATAGGCAAAGTTTTTACATTAGGAAGCAACTACCTGGAAAGAGGTAGCTACCAGAAAATTGAGAAAATAAACTATCCTAATGGCAATGGACACGACATCCCACTAAGTTTCCTTCTTGCTATGACCAGCATGTCTTCAAAACTCTCCATTCTTGCCTTTGCTTTCTGAAAAAGATGAGGGGACTGATTCCTATCCTTCTGATATTGTCTGGCTGTACGAAATGATGCTTTAGTTTAGATTACTCGGATCGCAGTTGTTCGCTTATTCCCCTGTTTTGCGTGGATCACCCTTTCGGGTTTTCAATCCACCGAGATACCCTTTTTTGCCTGAGCTGTCCGATGTGGCTTTTCAACTCAGCGGGTGTACATTTTTTTTATTTATTTTCCCTAACTTTTTCCCGAGCTTTTTATTCTGTTTTTAGCTCGCCGGGATGCCCTTTTCTTGCCTGGACTTTAATTCTTTTTTTGTGTCCAGCGGGTCTTTTTATGCGAAGTATTTTTTAACTGCGTCCGAGTTAACAGGGGATTGGAAATCTTCTCCATCCATAGTGGTGAGCATCAGTGCTCCTCCCGAGAAAACTTTCTTCACTATGAATGGTCCTTCGTAGTTTGGGGTCCACTTACCCCTGTAATCTGAACCTGGAGGAAAGATCCTCTTGAGTACAAGCTCACCTACTTGATACTCCCGAGTATGTACTCGTTGGTCGAATGCTCACTTCATTATCCTTTGATAAAGCTGACCATGACAGATAGCCGCTAATATCTTTTCCTCAATTAGGCATAGCTGATTTTATCGAGCACGTACCCACTCAGCCTCATCAAGCTTCACATCCATCATCACACGCAATGAAGGAATTTCTACCTCAACAGGCAAAATTGCCTCCATACCATATACCAATGAGAAGGGAGTTGCCCCGGTTGACGTCCTGACCGATGTTCGGTACCCATGCAGTGCAAACGGTAACATATCATGCCAATATTTGTAAGTGACAACCATCTTTTGCACAATCTTCTTAATATTCTTATTTGCTGCCTCTACCGCACCATTCATCTTTAGTCGGTAAGGAGAAGAATTGTGATGCTGAATCTGGAAGTCCCGGCACAATTCTGCCATCATCTTGTTATTCAAATTAGAACCATTATTAGTAATGATTCTTTTAGGCACTCCGTATCTGCAAATAATGTCTCTTTTCAAAAATCTTGCTACCACTTGACGAGTGACATTGGCATAAGACGCTGCTTCAACCCACTTAGTGAAGTAATCGATCGCAACCAGAATGAAACGATGACCATTTGAAGCAATAGGCTCTATTTTCCCGATCATGTCAATACCCCACATAGAAAAGGGCCAAGGAGATGACATGACGTTGAGCGGGCTAGGAGGAACATGCACCTTGTCTGCATAAATATGGCACTTGTGGAACTTACTGGCGTACGAACAACAGTCTGCATCCATTGTCATCCAATAGTACCTCGATCTCAACAACTTCTTAGCCATTGCATTTCCCCCTGCATGAGTACCGAAGGATCCCTCGTGGACTTCCTGCATCAACAGGCTTGCTTCGTGTCTATCCACGCATCTGTCAAAGTTCCTCTTATACAAAACCCCATCTGTATTTAAGAAGAAACTAGCAGCAAGTCGTCTTAAGGTCTTCTTGTCATTGGATGATGCCCCCGCTGGGTATTCTTGCTTTTCCAGGAAGAACTTGATATCAAAGTACCAAGGTTTCTCATCAGACACTGCATCTACAGAGAAAACATAAGCTGGTGCGTCAAGCCTGGAAATGTCAATCCTGGGTACGTAATTCCAACACAAGACTTTGATGGACGAAGAAAGAGTAGCCAATGCATCGGCAAATTGATTCTCATCTCGTGGTATATATACTGAAGCTTAACTGTTGTGAAGAACGTCAACAGTTTTCTGGCATAATCCCTATAAGGAATTAAGTGTTCTTGATGTGTATACCACTTGCCGGTAACCTGATTGATAACGAGGGCTGAATCTCCGAATATATCGAGGGTCTTAATCCGAAGATTAATAGCCTCCTCTATTTCCATTATGCACGCCTCGTATTCCGCTTCATTGTTGGTGCATCCAAAAGTAATTATGGCAGCGAAGGGAAAGTGAACACCTTCAGGAGTGATAAGAACGGCACAAACTCCACGTCCGTTGATATTGACTGCCCCATCAAACATCAACTTCTATTTGGATTCAGGGTCTGGCCCCTCCTCCGGAAGTGGTTCCTCGCAATATTTTGCTTTGAGGTACATGATGTCCTTATCAGGGAAATCAAATTTCATTGGCTGATAGTCATCTTCAAGAGGTTGTTGTGCAAGACAATCTGACAATACACTTCCTTTGATGGCTTTCTGAGAAGTATATTGTATATCGTATTCTGTTAAGATCATTTGCCACCTGGCAACTCTTCCGGTTAACGCTGGTTTCTCGAAAATATACTTGACATGATCCATTTTTGAAATTAGCAATATGGTATGGTTCAACATGTACTGCCTCAGTCGGCGAGCAGCCCATACCAAAGCGCAGCAAGTTTTCTCGAGCAGTGAGTAACGGGATTCGCAGTCGGTAAACTTTTTGCTAAGGTAATAAATAGCGTACTCTTTTCGACCAGACTCGTCATGTTAGCCTAGAACACACCCCATTGACCCTTCTAGCACAGTTAAGTACATGATAAGCGGCCGTCCTGGAACTGGAGGCATTAGAATCGGAGGTGTCTGCAAATATTCTTTTATCTTTTCAAAGGCTCTTTGACAGTCCTCATTCCACCCGACCGTTTGCTCTTTTCTTAGCAACTTGAATATTGGCTCACACGTGGCAGTTAGATGAGATATAAACCGTGAAATGTAGTTCAATCTCCCTAAAAACCCGCGCACTTCTTTTTCTGTTTTCGGTGCAGGCATATCTTGTATTGCTTTTACTTTTGTAGGATCCACCTCGATTCCTTTCTGGCTAACAATAAAACCCAGCAATTTTCCGGAACGCACTCCGAAAGTGAACTTGTTTGGATTCAACCTCAGCTTATACTTTATCAGTCTATCAAACAGCTTCTTCAGATTGACTAGATGCTCTTCTTCGTCTCGGGACTTGGCAATCATGTCGTCCACATAGCATTCAATCTCCTTATGTATCATGTCGTGGAACAATGTGACCATAGCCCGCTGATACGTTGCCCCGGCGTTCTTCAAACCAAAGGGCATCACCTTGTAGCAGAATGTACCCCACGGGGTAATGAATGTTGTTTTCTCCATGTCTTTCGGTGCCATCTTAATCTGATTATACCCGGAGAAGCCATCCATGAAAGAAAAAACCGAGAATTGAGCAGTGTTATCTACCAGCACATCAATGTGAGGTAATGGAAAATCATCTTTTGGACTTTGCTCTGTTTAGATCCCGATAATCAACGCACATCTGAATTTTGTCGTCTTTCTTTGGTACAGGCACAATATTAGCTACCCAAGGTGGGTAACTAGTTACGGCAAGGAATCCAGCATCCCACTGCTTCTGAACTTCCTCCTTAATCTTCACCGCCATGTCAGGACGAGTTCTTCTCAACTTTTTTTTCACAGGAGGACAGTCTTCTCTCAACGGTAGCTTATGCATGACAATGTCAGTATCCAACCCTGGCATATCTTGATACGACCAGGCAAAGATATCCACATATTAACGTAGCATACCAATCAACTCCTTCTTTACCTCGGCCTGCAGACTGACCCCAATCTTTATCTCTTTCTTCACATCTTCAGTCCCGATGTTGATGATCTCTATTTCTTCCTGATGAGGCTGAATGACCCTTTCCTCTTGTTTCAACAACTTGACCAATTCTTCGGGGAGTTCACAGTCTTCCTCAACCCCTTCATCAGCTTGGTAGATAGGATTGTCAAAGTCATGCGTGGTCATAGCAGGAATGTTATCACTAGAATCTGGATGATCAACACTGTACAGATGATGTGCTTATTTCAGAATCTGTTTGTTTTTTCGAAAGATACGCACACACACAAAAGGAAAAACATATTGCCATTTTATTTTATTTTTTTGTTTTTGTGAAAAAATTAAAACGAAAGAAAGAGAACACAATTTGCTTGAAAAAATGTCCTTTATTTCATGGTAAAATATAAATGCATTAAAAGCAAGGTGGCCCTACAAATGGATCCGTGCACCTTGGGCAGAGTGCAGGATTGACATGCAACATGATAAAAAAGGAAACAAGTAAATTACTTTGGTTGCCAGGTGACTTGAACGAAATCCTCGGCAGACCAGTTCTTGAGCTCCTCCCCTGGTGCACACGGGTGAATCCAGCTATCCTAATCGCAGTCACTGTCTCCTTCTTCGCTTATTGCACAGATGTGGTTGCGATCGAGCATTCCGACGCTTGTGAAAGTTATAGCTTTATCACTTTGAGGCCAGTTGGACCCACCAGGTTGGTAACCAAGACCAAACTTGTCGTCTTTCTTTTCTAACTCTAGCAACTTGCCCCAGCCCTGGGCGCTTCTAGATTGAACCACTTCTTTGGCCTGCTTGTAAGAGTGAATGGAAGTCCATTCCTTCTCATTGTTCCTCTCTACCGGAGCCAAAATGTTGACATTAATCGCTTCAAAGGCCTGACACAACGTTTCATGGATCTCTCCGTCCATCTCTGCGTACTTGAAAGTTGATAGGTGGCTCACAAAGATATCTTCTTCCCCACACACAGTGATTACTTGGCCATCGACCACGTACTTCAGCTTTTGATGCAAAGTGGACGTTACTACACCCGCATCATGAATCAGAGGACGTCCCAGCAAGCAACTATACGCAGGTTGAATATCCATGACATAGAATGTGCTCTTGAACATCTGAGATCCTATTTTCACAGGTAACTCAACTTCTCCGAACACAAACCTTTGGGACCCATCAAAGGCTTTAACTATCAAATCACTGGGTCGCAAGACGATGCCATCGACATTCAACTTCATTAAGGCTTTCTTAGGGAGTACGTTAAGAGAAGAGCCTGTGTCAACCAGGACATGTGACAAAACAACACCCTTACATTCCATGGTAATATGCAGTGCTTTGTTGTGATTGCGGCCTTCTGAAGTAAGATCTCTATCTGTGAAGCCCAACCCATGGCTTGCATTCACACTGTCCACTACAGCCTCCAATTGATTAACAGTTATCTCCTGAGGAACGTATTCCATCTGCAACACTTTCAGCAAGGCTTCTCTGTGAGCTGGAGAACACATTAGCAAAGACATAATTGATATTTTAGACGGCGTCTGATTCAACTGTTCAACTACCTTATAATCACTCTTCTTTATTATCCGCATAAATTCCTCCACTTCTTTCTCAAAGGTACCTTGTCCAGCAATAGGAGTTGTCATTTCTTCGGTCGCTATTTGCTTTCCTTTAGCCTTTGCAACAGCTTCAACTTCAGGATCTTCTCTCCGAACTTGAGGAGCAAAAAGACGACCACTTCTTATAAAACCACCAATCCCTCCGACATTCACCACAGTCGGGTCAATCGTTACTGCCTTACTCTCGACTTTTTGTCCTTCCACATACACATCTGAGCCATAATGCCATGGGATGGCTTTATCATCAGTATAAGGAACAGGCCCGGGAACAGTAATAGTAACAAGACTGACTTCTTGAGCATATATAGTCACAGGCTCCCTCCTGAAAGGTACTTCAGCTGGATCATAGTAGATTGTTATGGTGGACACACAATCACCTCCATTATCAACTTTATCAAACTGCAACGACCCCTTGTCAATCAGATTCTGCAGCCCCACCTTCAAGTCTTCACAGCCATTCACTGAACTCAAACACTTTTCACAATCAGAACCACATCCCGGAAACACTTGTCCTTTTAACATCCTTTCTTTCATCACCAGCAAGGAAGTCTTCACCTCTTCTATGTTCAGAATCAAAATTAACTTTTCACCACCATCAACAACATTTATTCTCGCCCCTCCATGGTTTGGAATAGGGTTTGATGTAACATTAGGCGGTGGTGCAAAGTTAATCGCCTTTGAGTCGATCAAATCTTGAACTTTATGTTGTAGTGCCCTGCACTTCTCAGTTGAGTGCCCGGGTGCCCCTGAATGGAATGTGCATCTAGCATTGGCATCATACCCCACTGGAAGCTCTCTAGGTGGAGGTGGTGCTAATGTCCTCAGATGTATCAAGTTCAGGTCTAGCAACCTCTGCAGCAGTGCAATATATGTCATAGGAATGGCTTCAAGCACCCTATTAGTCGGACGAGCTTGTCTCGGTTGATAAGGTCTTTGTTGATAATTGTTACATTGTGGTTGTTGTTGTTGTTGCTGTTGTTGAGTCTGTACCTGCTGCACAGGACTTGAAGGGATAGTGACAGCTGCCACTTGCTCATATGATCTTCTATATCCTCGTCCCCGTCCTCGGCCATACATAACATTGGTTTCACCTTCTCTCCTTCTCGGAGGTCCATTAAAAGCTTTTCTTACATCGCTCGAGCTACTCGCACCGGTGTCCTGAATCTTCCCCATCTTTAACAGAGTTTCGACCCTCTCGCCTGTTATAACCATATCATTGAACTTGGTAGCCGAACAAGACGCCAACCTCTCGATAAACACCCCTTGCAATGTTTCCATGAACATATCAGCCATCTCATTCTCCATCAAATATGGTTGTACTCTGGCAGCAAGTTGACGCCACCTTTGAGCATACTCCTTAAACCCCTCCTTAGCATTTTGAGACATGGTCTGCAGTTGAGTGCGATTTGGAGCCATGTCCAAATTGTACTGGTATTGCTTCACGAATGCCTCTGCTAAATCCTTCCATCTCTTAATGTTAACCCTACTCAGCTTCATATACCACTCCAAGGAAGCCCCCACCAGGCTATCCTGGAAGTAATACATCCATAGCTTCTCGTCATCAGTATGGGCAGCAATTCTTCCTACAAAGGACTGGAGGTGAGTCTTTGGACAAGTTGTGTCGTTGTACTTCTCGAAAGTAGGAACCTTGAACTTGTAAGGGATTCTAACCCCTGGAACCAAGCCCAAGTCAGTAATATCAAACCCCAGAGAGCTCTAAGATTGAATGGCCCTAATCTGCTCAGCCATCTCTTCAAACTTTCTGTTCATTTCAGCCCCTTGGCCTTCCGCTTCGTCCAACAAACTAAACTGTTCATCTTGACCATCCATCTATACGTTGTTCAGTCCATCATTGATAATGGTGACCCCTGGTTGTGCCACAGGGATTTCAACTTGACGGGCGCCAGCACCGTTGCGATTACCTCCATCAGCAGTCCCATTGTTCCTGGTCTGATTATTTTCCACCATCTCACGTAAACGTTCCTGATTCTGACCCATCCCTGCCATAAGGGTCATGAAATTGTCCATTCTCAATCTCAAGTCAGCTAAATCAGCCTGCATTTGATCCATCACTCTTTCTCTGTTGACTCTTGTGGGATATCTGTGTACAGTTGGCTGTTCTCGAACCTTCCTGGGAGCTATAGTGCCTGAAAGGACATAAATGTTAGAAACTGAAGGACTACCTGCAAAACAAACAAACACGTTATATGCATGCAATGTAACTATTCATGTTTCCAAGTTTAGACATTTATATGCCCCAGTTCTGATACTTGCTCCAGATAACCACTTTGAGTATTAATTTTCAAACTTTCCCTTTGAAGAGTGTTCAGATCTTAGCAGTATCATACAAACAAGCTTTGCATACTCATAAATGGTAATTTGAATATTAACACTGCATAACATGGATAACCCACTGCCGGCCAAAAGTTAGAACATAAACAGATTCCCTGAAGGGTTACAAGTCAATACATGAACAAAAGACAAAAGATAAAGCAAGACTCCTACAACAAGTTTGTAGGTAGTCTGAACAACAGTTAATAAAATCTAAACTAAAGACCCAGGTTCTTCTGCAGCTATCACCTTTGTCCTGTTCTTTTTCACACCTGCTCTCAGCTTGAGCTCTTCAATCTCTTTCAATGCCTCCTCCAAGGCCATCTGGCTTTGTGCCAACTGTTGAGTCTTTTCCCTTCGTATGTTGTGGACTTGTTCCACTTCTTCTTTCTTGAAGGCCATCTGTACCTCGAAAAACTCTTCTTTTTCTTTATACTTCTTCTGCTCCTGTTCCCTTTGGCCTTGCAACCAAACAATGGACTGGCGAGCTTCTTTAAGAGTCTTCAGAGTCTTCTTACGCTCCTCTTCTCTTTTAGATTCCATCAGACCCAATCTCTGAAAGTGAGCTTCCCTTCCAGCAAACTCTTTCTCTTTAGCTTCCAAGGAGGCTTGCATCTTCTGTAGCTTTCCCTCTGCTTCATTCTTGGCACGATTGGCAAGATGGTACAAGTTAACCATTTTAGCATTCTCTGTCCGGACTTCGTGCAGCTGAGCTTCCAGTTTTTTATATTCTTCAAGAGAGACAGTATTCTGACATGGCCCTTCTTTGGGATATAATGGAGCTTCCACTGAGAATGGCATGAGAACTTCCTCTACACATTTTTGCAACCATGTAGCAAAAGGGGGATATGTCTTGGGATCTACCCTTCCAAAGTCCTTCTTACCTTTCTTTACCCTGTGAGCCCAAGTCTGAGATGCTTGTAGGACTAACTCTTTGTTTCCCTCCACAGGAAAGTACCAAGACTCAGCAAATTCTTCCATACTGGGTGGATCTCTCAGAGGATAGCCAAATTGCTTCCTAGCTAATGTTGGATGATAACTGATCACACCCTTTCTTCCTAGCAAAGGCACTCCAGCAAATTTTCCACATCTGACCAGCAACTCCTTTCCCAGCAGATCTCTGTCATATCCCCAAGCTATATCCTCAGAAGTTAGTCCCATCAGCCTTCTAGACCACCTCCATTCATCTCTCATCTCTTTGAAAGAGCCTAACTTTGGCAATTGCCTAGCAAACCACTCAGCAAATAATGAAGCACAACAGCCCACTGGTCCACATCTGCCTTTCTCATTCCGGTAATGGACGTTGTAGTAGAAATCTCCCAACAGAGTTGGCACAGGATTGCCTTTAGCAAAAATGGAAATCACTTCCAAGATCAGAAATTCCTTTTCTCCCGGGAAAAGACTAGATCCATATACCATCAAAGCCACCACAACACCAAAGTCTCCCCACTTACCCTCTTTGGCATACTCTTCAGCCTCTGGTATAAGCACATTCCAAGGGAGTCCTCTGCCTTCACTGTCCTTCAAAGCCTTCTTGACCTTAGCAACTGGCAAACGACAGACTCTGGCTATGTTTTCTTCCTTGAGAACCACCTCAGACCCATAATAAGGCAAAGTATCTCTGACTGGAACACCCAAAATGCTGGAAATCTCCTCCAAGGTAGGAGCCAAGATGTAATCTGGAAATACAAAACACCGCAGCAAGGGATCATAAAACTGAAGCAAAGTGTGCAAGCTATCCTTCTGGTCTGTAGTAGGTTTGTCCATGTACTTCAATATCTGACCATACCTCTTTCTGAAATTCCCTAAGACTTGGTCATTCATCAGCCCTGCTAATTTCTGAACACTCTTGACTTCCGGTTGGAGAAAAGTATAATGAACATTCTTTTTCCTTGTAATTCTCTTAACTTCTACCATCTGGAGAGCTTATAATTACCAGAACTGGGTGCTAGACTGTGAGTAATAACCTGAAAAATGGAAACACAAATAGTTAATGCAAGAATGATGCAATGCAAATGCAATGCATGCATATGATCAATCTGGGACCATCTGGATACTGGACACTGAATATCAGGACCCTCATAACTAAAAACCAAGATCCTCTGAGCCGTAACCCTCTGATAGAAACTCTCAGAACCAAGAGACCAAGAAATCTAGAACCATAAGGACCAAATCATAACAAGGACCAAATTGATAATGAGGGTATGTAGAGGCCAAGGATTCCTGCAAACCTGTAAACCCCTCCCAATCTCACTGGTGTGCTCCGGGTCAAACATCACGGACTCTCAAAGCCGAATAACAATAATACTTTCACCATTTCCGAGAAATGGCTCTTGACCAAATCAGGGAATCGGTTTGGCATTATATACTACGCAGGGAGGCCTCAGCTGAGTCCGGGAAAACAAGGTCATCCTATGTAAGTCCCAGGTGGGCCCTCGGATGCGAATGGGTTTGCCACAAAATGTGGTATGCCACTGTCATCACTAGAGAGGGATGTTTCCACAAGGTTCTCAATGATCGGTCCCCAGCTGCACATAACTATCAAGGTTATGAAATGAAAGAGGAAAATCCCCAAATCAAGACATTTCCAAGACAGTCGCAAATCTGGGCGTGGAACTCACTACTACCCCCATGACAAGATCTCATGAGGCCAAAGTGGAACCACTTTAAGTCCTAAGGTGCACTTGAGATGTGGTAATGAGCTCATCTCTCAGAAACAGTATCACCCAAGCCCACCAAACAGAAAATCCAGTCCATACAGTCCAGTACATATATGATGCATAAAAATAAATACTGAAAACTGTAAATAAAGCTGTAAATAAAATTGTAAATAAACAACAGTAAAATTACAACACACAACAACAAGCAATCAACACCCAAAGAAACAGAAACATGCAAGCGCTATGAGAGACTCTCAAGGGAACCAGAGATTCTGGGTTCGATCCCCAACAGAATCGCCAGCTGTCGCTCCCTGGATTTCCATCCTGGTACAAACGCGAAAGTGGCGCGGAAAGAGGTAGAGTCGCCAGCCAGACATTTTTATCCCGAAGGAACGAGAATGGTAATGCTGCACAAACCAGAAGAAAAGAAGAGGAAGGACACGGGTCTTGCGAACCAAAGAAACTGAGTTCGGGAGTCGGTTACGACCTGTGAAGGTATTAGCTCCCCAGATCGTCCGCTGTACCCGACGGGATCCACGCTTGCAAAGAAAACTGTTTCAAAGGGTGAAGAAATGAAAGCTGCTGCAAAGAAAATGTATTGAACTGGATAAAAGAAACGAGAAGGGAACTGAAAAAGAAATGAAAAGGAAAAATGTAGGGAAAATAAAGTTTGTGCTCGAACGGGCCCTACCCCGCTGCCTACGTACCTCATCTGGACAATGAGGATCAGAGTCGTCGTAGTTCCCCTAACTAGGGGTGGAAAAGGTTGCTTGTGAATTAAGGCTTGAACTGCCTATGTCAATGCTCAGGTGTTGCAGGCTCGGACGACGAGTGCATAACCGTCTTGAAAAGTGACAAGTAGTAGCAAGTTCGTACGTAAGGAGTGAGTGGGATGAGAAAAGAAGTCCCGAGGGAGAGACGCTTATTGTTTGTTTGTGTTTTTTAGAAGCTTTTAGGAGTGTGTGTTGCACCCCAAAATTTGCCCTCACCAAGACAAACATTATGCACTAAGGTGTCCCAAGAGGTTCACAAGGTTCACAAGATATCTCATGAGGTTCACAAGGTTCACAATTAGTCAGAAAGTTTGACAATTCCCTCAGACAATGCATCCTCCTAAGCAAGGCATCCTAAATTAGGGTTTTGACTTTCATCAGGCTAAATGGACTTACAAGACTTCAAGTGAGCTTCATAGCATCCTATATGTGTTCAAGAATCCCCATGTCAAGTTTCAAGACTTTCCCAAAAGATTTGCTCAGTCAGATGATCAGATAGGCTAAAATCAGTCAAAGTAGTTAAAAAGTCAAACTGAGGTCAACTGTGGTCAAACCAAAGTCAAACTTCATGATTTTTTGCCAACATCAAGTATATGAAGTAAAATTCATCATTTGATCAAGGGTTGATCATGATTCATCAAGGAAGTTTCAGATCATCAAGAATCAGGAGTTTCTAAATTAGGGTTTCCATAGGAAAAGTCAACTGAACTTTGACCAGCCATAACTTTCACATGCTTCATCAAAAAATTTCCATCCAAAACTCATTTTAAAGGAAATTGAATTCTCTACAACTTTGTGTATCACAAGCCAAGCCCAAAAATGCTTCATTTGGAAGGTATGAGCTAAGACATTATAAGTCATTTTAAAAGTCAACAAAAAGTCAACAACTTCCAAAGAGCATAACTTGAGAATGATAAAAGATATGGACATGAGACCAAAGAGGTTGGTTATAGGACTCTCCAAGATTTCCAAAATGTCCAAGAACACCTTCATAGCATTAAAATTGAGGGATTTGTGCCCTTGCAAAGTTGGGAAATGTTTGAGAGGTTTATGAAGCAAATGGGGTCTTAAAACCAAATTTCACCAAATGGGCTTGCTTTTTTATGATCCAAACACTTCCATGACATCATGCACGAATTAAAAATTATTTATTCATATTTTTATTCATTTTATTTTATTTATTAGGATTTTTTACATTAAAAATCATTTTAAATTAAAATAAAATATAAAAGGATGAATATTTGATTTGATTTTGGTTCTAGAAAGTTTTAATATTCATTTAGAAGTGATTGGTACCATATAAAATCAGATCATACAAATATAGCAAGGTTAGATTAAAAAAAATTTAATCTTTAAGATTGAATCTTTTTCAATCTCCATGGATCCAAAAGTCCAAAGGATGGACTAATTTCTTGACCTAATTTTATTCTATAATATATAAATAACATAAGACAAGCATGGCACAGGAATTTGGCAGCTTCAAGCAACGTATTCAAACTTCAAAAACTCATCCAAAAGTGAAATTCAGATTCTTCAAACTTGTTGTTTTTAAGGTGATTTGAAGGTGGCAAATCATTCATGGACCATCACTGACCATGTTTGCATCATTATCATCATCCAAATCATGCTTATATGATCAACCCGAATCCTCTTTGTTCTTGAATTTTCAAACTTTCGATTTCTATTATTCATGCATTACTAATGACTTTTGGTGTTGTTTTCTTGTTTGTGATAAGCTTTAGATCGTATCTGGATCAATTGATTGAAGTTTCACTGCCTAAAACGAATTCGGCCATAGCTAGGGTTTATGTCCCTCATTTAGGGTTTTACGATTAACCAAATATAAATGAATTTAAAGGACATGGTTAGATTGTATGGACCTCAAGGATTGCATTGCACTAACTAATTTGAAGAAATTTCACTGTTTGATTGGTGTTTGAGTTTCGCAGGTTTAGCTACGAAGACAAATTCGCAGGAAAACTTGCAGAAAATTTCGTAGGTAAATTCGCAATGCTAGAGGAAGAAGATGAAGTGCGTTTGGCACCAAAATCCAAATTTGAAATTTTGTTTTATTTTTTATATTATTATAGTTGTTATATTAACACACGCAGGCTGATAGCCCAGTGGTAAGTGAGGCGTTTGATAGTGTTGAGGGCTTGAGTTCGATCCTGGCTTGGTGTATTTCTTTTTTGGCAATTTTCTTATGTTTTTCAGGTTTGCTATATGATGATCTTGGGCCATAACCTATCAACTAGCGCGCGTCAGCCCAGTGGTTTTGACTCCCTGATGGTAAAGGGGAGGTCCTGGGTTCAAATCCAGGCCTCCCCAATTTTTTGAAACTTTGTTTTCTTATTTTTCTTAATTATTATTTCTTATTATATATATTATTATTATTATTATGAAATTTGTTTTTATATTTAACTAAAAATCTATTTTAAACTTAATCAAAATTTTTTTTTCATAAATCTCATAATATATTTTATAAAGTAATTTTGCATATAATTTTAATTTTCATTTATAATTTGTAAATAATTGATTAATTAGTAAAACATTAAAACCCTAATTTTGTTTTTCTTAAATATGCAAACCCTAATTTCTAACCCTAATTTTTATTTAACTTTAAATATTAAACTTAATTAATTTTTCTAATATATAATTAAATAATTAATCATGTTTTGTAAATAATTATATTGTTTATTATCATTATTCTAATTTTCTTATTTTCCTTTTAAAAGTTCTTTAAAAATATTTATTTAGCTTAAAAATGTCCTCTTAAATTTTATATATTTTTGTATATTTGTGCTAACCTCTTCTTCTTATGATTATTTTTATTACTAACCATTTTAATTATAGTTTCTTTATTATATATTTATTATTAATTATTTATATTATAATGTAATTGCGAAAGCCTTGTAATAGTCGTAGGTTTATTTTCGTCTTTATTTTATTGTTTATAAATATTTTTTATTGCCACGGTTAGTAACTATAAGGAGTGATAACATGTTTGTGATTTAAAATTAATTTAGAATAACTAATTTAACAAGATAAATATTTGAATACAAACACTCACACACGTAAGTCGATCTTTGATCGCCATCTCACACTTTCTAAGGTTACCCCTCATGTTGCCTAATTATAAGGTCAAGTAAGGTGTCTTAAAGCAAAGTCCCTTCATTAACATCATCAAGTCCCTTTAAGTTTATTAGATCAAATCCCTTCGAGGTTGCCTACGGAATAATGATCTTGTCCATTTGAATAAAAGATGATAAGTCCTTACGAATTGCTAAAGACACCTTACAGTTGCCTAAACACAGATGTCCCTTTACATGTCCCTTATAACATCCAAGCTAATGACTACATATTCCTTAATAATAGGGATAGTCTTACCATTGAAAGAACACATAAGAACAGTAAAGACTTAGCATAGGGTAGGTTCCTCTTAAGTACTTGCTCACTTTTCTTCAAAATACTTCATTACACTTCACATTTCAAATAAATTTTCAAAACAAAGTCTTTATATACATCCATACGAGGATCATTATAAAGAACTTAGAAAATTCTTAATCACACATTACACTTTCTCAAAACAGTTTAAAGTGAGCTAAGTAACTAAGAGCCCATGGATAACTATGGATATAAAGGGTGCTAATACCTTCCCTTTATATAACCTACCCCCGAACTCAAAATCTTTTTAAGGTTTTTCCTGTTCTTTTATGTCCTTTCCTTTTGGATAAAATAAAAGTCGGTGGCGACTCTTTCTATCCGCAACATTTAACTAAAGTCAGTTCTCCCACCGTGTTACAGAACTGGCGACTCTGCTGGGGACTTAATAAAGGAGGGGTACCCTTAGGAATTAGATCACTTTAAACTTGTTAACTTTGTTTGCTTTACTTTACTTGTTGGGTGCTCTTATGTGTGAAAGATCCTAACCCGGATCTAGTGTACCTTAGGTAAATGGCAATAGACCAAGGAAACTGTACGGCGTATACCGATATGGTTGATCTGGTGGCCATAGTTAGTGTGACTTCTTGGTTGGTGCTTATGTTCCTTAAGTAAGTTGAGGATAATATGAGGCTGCCATATGTTGTCAATACACTAACTAACTTTTAGAACCCTAGTTATCCCATCTTGGCCTTTAGAAAGTAGTGAGATAACCGGCTTTGGTGAAGACTGAAGTTGGTTGATACTCGATGCTACACTCATTGAGATTCTAAACTTGGAGGGTTTTGGTTGGCAAGTAAGTTTCCTACTGAACAACCACCCTTGTGAAGGATCAATGATATTGAGATCCCTTAGAACCTGGTTACTTTATAGGACAGGATGAACCATCTAAACTTCAGGGGAGGGTACTTACCTTTAAACCTCATGCAAGCCTTCAAACCTTGGGCTATTGTGTGACTTGTTTGTGTGTGCCACATGTTTGTGATTGAGCATAACATCATAGCATCATCATGCATCATAAGCATAGCATTTTCACTAACCATTTCAAGGACTAAAGGATTTATCTTTGTTCTTTGTTGCAGGTCATGGCTTCTGCTCGTAGGAATACTATCCAGATCAACTTTGTAGGAATACCTCTTAAGCTTAAAGAATTGGTCTCTCAAGTTTCTGAAAACTCTCAATTCATCAAGAGACATGGTCACCTACTGGATCTAGTCACTTCAGGGTTCAATGAAGACATGATGAGTGTTCTGTTTCAGTTCTTTGATCCTAAACATCATTGCTTCACATTCCCCGATTATCAGCTGGTTCCCACAATGGAAGAGTTCTCCAAACTTCTGGGTATACCTATCCTTGATCAGAAACTTTTCACAGGATTAGAAAAAAAGCCTAAACCTGAAGTCATTGTTGCAGCCCTACATCTGAAGAAATCAGACATTGTCCTGGAAACAAGGAGTGGAGTTAAGGGTATTCTTACCAAGGTATTGATGGAGAAAGCTCAAGTGTTCTTGAAGGCTATGAGTTATGATGCTTTTGAGGAGATCTTAGCCCTATTGATCTATGGCTTAGTGTTGTTCCCCAATCCAGACCAGTTCATAGACGTACACGCTATCAACATATTTCTGACTCGCAATCTAGTGCCTACATTACTTGGAGACATCTTACACTCTCTTCATACTCGTACTACAAAGGCACGAGGAACTCTGATGTGTTGCATACCTTTATTGTCTAGGTGGTTTATTTCTCACCTTCCTCGGTCAGTGATGAAGAACGAACAAGGGTTTAGGTGGTCTAAAAGGATCATGTCACTTTCTCATTCAGACATTCATTGGTGTTCTAGATCTATGGAGAATGTTACTATCATTGACCATTGTGGGGAGTTCCCTAATGTGCCACTCCTTGGCATAAGAGGGGGCATTACCTACAATCCTTCCTTAGCTATACGTCAGTTTGGTTATGCTCGGAGTGATGGTCCTCATGACATGCTTATTCAGGGTATTGTATTCGACTACGACAACGATCTGCAAGGTTATCGTCAAAGGTTTATACGAGCATGGGGTAAAGTGAACAAGGTTGACAGCAAGACTCTGGAACCCAAGTACACTATTCCTATGGAAGCTTATCTCAGATGGGTGCGATCTCGTGCTCAGACTCTTATGATGCCATATCCTGCCATCCTGCCAGTTACTATGGAGCCTGTTGCTGAAGGAGATACTTCTTATATCATTCTTCACCCAGACATGCCCACTGACATGGAAGAGTTACAGAGGTCCTGGATCCAGTTGAAGGAGCAAAGAGATACTTTTGAGACTCATTACAAATCTAGTCAAGAAAGAATCCTGGAGCTAACAAAGCAACTTCACGAAGAGCGGAATCTCAACTCATACCTCAACACGAAGAGGAAACGTCCATGGGAGACTTAAAACCCCATTTTTTGTATTCATTTCATTTTTATTGTAAGCCCAAGGGGCAAACAAGTTTATTACTAATAAAAGTTTACTTTATGGTTGTTTAAGAAAATTTAAATCCTGCGGTCCTTGAAAATATTGCATACGCATTTACATACCATATCATTGCATCACAGGTTTCTTATGTACAGGTATCTTATCTTCTCGCTGTTTATTTCAGCAGAAATGGCTCTTGAACAGACTGTCAAAGATCGTCAGGCTCAGAATGCACAATTCCAAGAGTTGATTCTGAATTTGTCCAAGGGACAAGATGAGTTGAAGACACTGCTAGCTAAAAATAAGAAGAAGACTAGAAGATTAGGAGGTCTTATTAATCTGGGAAGAAGGTTCAGAGGTCCTGTCAAGACAAAGGAACAGATGGAGGATTCTGAGTCTGAAAATTCTGAGAAAGAGGGAGGCAGTCTCCATGATATTGTGGGAGATTCTGATTCTGAAGCAAATTATTATCATGATCCTAATGAAGATAAGTACAAGATGCTGGTAGACAGGATGAATGCCATGGAGTTACAAAAATCTTCTGGGCTGGATTTTGAAGATCTGAGTTTAGTATCTGGAGTGGTTATACCTATTGGCTTCAAGGTTCCTACTTTTGTGGTGTACGATGGTGTCTCATGTCCCAAGCCGCACTTAAGATCTTATGTCCGGAGGATTCAACCACATACTGCTGACAAGAAGTTATGGATTCATTTCTTCCAAGAGAGCTTGTCTGGAGCTCAATTGGAATGGTACTATCAACTGGAAAGTGTTAATATTCGTGATTGGAATGATCTTGCTGAGGCCTTCTATAGGCAATACTAATACAATGCTGATTTAGCACCTACTCGCATGCAGCTCCAAAGCATGTCAATGGGTGCTAAGGAGAATTTCAAGGAGTATGCCCAAAAATGGAGAGACTTAGCTGGCAGAGTTCAACCTCCTCTGACTGACAGGGAGCTAGTGGACATGTTTATGAGTACGCTGAATGGTCCTTTCTATAGTCACCTCATTGGAAGCTCATCATCTGGTTTCACCGAGCTGATAATGACTGGAGAAAATAAAGTGCGGAAAATAAATCCTAAGACTATTACAGGGCTTTGGGGCAATTACATAATAAGGTGCAGGAAGTAAAAGTCCTACGCTATTACATCCCATGAGCAGTTACATGATTTAGAGAAGAAAAAAAAAGTCGGGCGAGAAAAATAAATTTAATTATTACAAATTTCATGCACCTATACATTTGTTCTAAGAAATATAAATAGCAAAGAAATTAAAATCGATGAGGAATAAGGATGGAGAAGGAAGAAATATCGAGAATTTGTGTAAAATCGATTAATTGGATTTTGTTGACAAAATAAGGTTTTTTATGATTCTTTGAAATTTTAAATTATTAATTAATTTAATTAAAAAAATTATTTTTTATTTACAAAAGAAAAAAAAAGTCATTATTTTTCCTAATTATCATTGGTTAAAAAAAATAATTGTTAATTAGTTTTTAAGCAATTGAATTAATTAAAAGAAAAATAAAAAAGGAATAAGAAAATATAAAAAGAAAACAATGAAAATTGGTTTAAAAAAAGAAAGGGTTTCGAACCCAGGCCCCAAAGGTTACCAACACATCTCCACACCACCAAGCCACTTGCTTATGCGTGACATAAAATAATAAAAAGAAAATAAATATTAAAACTAGACTAAATCAGGACCGTCCAATGTGCGCTTGCCACGTGATTCTCTTCTTCCTTGGACCTGCATATTTTAGCTACGGTTTTGTTTCAGATTTCCTACGATTTTGCTACGATATTTTTAGTAGCTAATTGACCTGCAATTTTTAAACTTTTCAAAAATCAAATATTCAGAAATTAAAAAGGGTCCAGTTTTACTCAATCGCCCCCTAGGAATTCAATGGTGCGGTTTGTTTGGCCTGAAAACGATCGTATGGTGAGATTCGAAGCCCAAGCTTCTTCGTGCCCTAACAATGGCGCTGCTTGAAACCTGTGTTATAACTCACAAACAAATGATCAAAAAGCATCTAAACATGATTATGAACACCATTATAAACAGAAAATATGTTAAAATGCCATGAAACAAAAGATTGGAAATCAAAAAAAGGTTAGGGATGACATGGTTCATAAGACATGTTTCCTGGAATCTCAACCTTCAAATCTTGATGGGATAGGTTCTTGGGACCTCAAGGAGTGTGAATGGGCATGTGGAACTGATTGAATCTTGTTGCAAAGTTGTTTTATGTTTTGCCCTAGTTTTAAGCACCTTTTGAATTTCTCTTAGGATTTTTAGAACATGAAAATTTCGCCCTTTATCATCTAAATATGATAGGCATATATAGAGAGTGTAATTTAGGTCAAGAGTTGGGTTTGGATCAAAGATATTTGATTTGATTTGGAATTAAGTTTAAAACTTTCTATTTTAGTGAAATATTTGATATTATGACCTTCTCCTTTGGTGTGAACAAATTTGGGATCCATATTATGATCATAAACATCAAAATTTGATCCCAAAATAATCCTAAGATCAAATATTTGATTTTTCAATATTTATTCTAATTAAAATTGAATTTAAATAAATTAAATCCAATAAAATATAAAATAAACATAAAAAATCAGAATATGTGATTTATGGGTCGTGGATTATCTCATGATTAAGTTTGGGTTAGAAAAATATGGGCCCATTTGTCAAATACTTGGGTTTTGGTCATTGTTTACTTTATACACCTCCTTAAATTTAACCAACTTCAACAATGCATAACTCTCTCAATTTGTATCTCATGGATGTGTTCTTGGACTTTTTAGAAAACTTAGAGTGTCCTCTAACTACTACTTTTGGTCCCATGTCCATTTGATCTTCCATGTTCAAGGTATGAGCTTTTGAAAAAGTTGACTTTTGTTGACGTTTTAAAGGACTTGTAATGTCTTGGCTCATATCTCTCAAATGAAGCATTTCTGGACTTGGCTTGTGAGATACAAAGTTGTAGGGAATTTAATTTCCTTAAAAATGAGCTTTGGGTGGGAAATTTCTGATGAAGTATGTGAAAGTTGTGGTTGGTCAAAGTACAGTTGACTTTTCCTATAGAAACCCTAATTTAGCAACTTCTGATTTTTGATGAATTTGAGGTTTCCTTGATGAATCATGATCAACCCTTGATCAAATGATGAATCTTACACCATAATCTTGATGTTGACCAAAAATCTTGAAGTTTGATTTTATGTTGACCACAGTTGACTTTTTGACCAAGTTAATTGATTTTTGATTATCTGAGCATTTGACTGACCAAACTTGTAGGGCAAGTCTTGAAACTTGACATGAGGATTCTCTGAAGTATATGAGATATCATAAATTCCACTTGAGGCTTTAGAAGTCCAATTTGCTTTGAAAAAATCAAAACCCTAGTTTAAGATCCATTGCTTAGGATGAGGCTTTGTCTGATGAAACCTTGAATCCTTTTGAGCAATTGAGAATCTTGTGACCATTAAGAGACCTCTTGAGATATATTGTTTTGAAGATATGAGGGAAAATTTTGGGGTACAAGAGAGAGATTCCAACATTTTGTTTGAAAGTTTTGAAAACTGTTTCAAATAAGAAGAATCGAAAATTCTAAACCCTAATAGAATATAGTTTTGGTATAATAATAATAATTCAATAATATACAATAAAATATAGTTTTGGTATGAATAAGATTTTATTTTATTTTATTTTTTTACGAATTCTTTATCACCTAGTTGGAAAATACAAGAATAAAATAATAAGAAAATAAATGAATAAAAAAGTAGGATGATAATTGGATAAAATAGTCGCGACAATTCCCTCTAATGGTCGCAGATATAGAAATATGATGGTTTATTAGAAACAATTGCAATTATTTTGTTCAACAAGCCTAAAAAATCTGTGACAATTAGTCTTAATCGTCGTGACAACCGTCACAATCCAAGAATAAGGACAGTTTTGTGGGAACTGTCGAAACTCATGTATCGTAAATCTATTTTTTTTAGCGAAATCCAACGTAAAATTTAATATAAACACATGTTTTAAAAATTATTTTGTACAATTTTAATCATACTATTTTTTTTCTTCTTGTATCAGACACAAGATATAACAATTAGTTCTTTCTAAAAGAAATTTAACATCACTTTAAAAAGTTATTGATTAAAAATAAGAGAAAATTGAATTTGCACCAATAGTATAAAAGAATTTAATTTGTTGTATATGTAATATTATTTTAGAATGTCATCGTACTACTTTTAAATTTTAAAAATAGCAAATCTTATATAATAATAAAAATAATAATAAAATTTAATTGGAATGCATTGATCATATAAATCAATTTTATACATTGTCAGTGAATAGTAACCGTCATATTCAAAATTATATTTGACTTTTATTTTAAATAATGATTATGAAGGATTGTGATGAATTGATTGTTAAAATTTTTTACATCTAAATAATAATAATAATAATAATAAGATTCTGGATCCACCTCTTGTCATCAACACTGTGCATCAATAATAATAATAATAATAATAAACCTAAGATTCTGGATCCACCCTTGTCATCAACACTGTGCATCATTATATCAACCGTGCAAACAAGGTTAATGTCTATACTTTTTGTAGATATATATGATTCCTCATATAAACTAATTATTATAATATTATTTGACGTGAGTTTCAAACCTAAAATATAAAAAAGGCTTGGCTTTATCAGGATATCCAAAAGAGTATAACGAACGAAGAATTACTAATGTGTGGGAAAACAACTTAAATAATGCTTCTACCGTCACTTTGTTGTCTACGCCACTTGCCATGCTTCTTTGTTGCCGTTACTAATTAGGATAATTAAAATTTAAAAAATTATAAATCAAATCAAATCAAAAATCGAAAAAAAAGTTTTATTTTGCGATGCTTTTTTCGTTTTATCGTACATCTTCTTTTCTATCCTTTCATCTCTTTAAAAGAAATAATTAATTAATAGATTTTTAAAAGATTAATATATACTCTTTAAAAGAAATAATTAATTAATAAATATATAAATAAGAGAATTAAATAAGAAAAAAAAGTATTTAGCCTATTTATAGACCAAAATGACCCTGACGTTACTCCAAATTACATGTATGTATGAAATTAATAAAGTCCCACGTAATAGCTAACATTGTGGATGAATTGTCAATTCACTCTAAAACAGAGTGGAAAAGCATCTTGATTTTACAGGTATTCCTTCCAGATCCTGAAGCAAGCAAGAAAAGCATATTCTAAATTTACATCACAAAACCCTAATTCTAATTCCAGATCTAGATTCTCATTTCATTTCTGCTTTCACTTCTGTTGCACCCACAACCTCCTCACACCCTTTTGCGTACGTATCTCTATTATATCTTCCTTCTACACTCACGCTACCTCATCACCGTTTCTTTTACCACAATCATGCAAAATAGGTTTATATTATATACAATTATCTATTGTTGAATTTCCATAATCATCCTGTTTTCTGTTGTTGCCGTTGCTTAAACAGATCATGTTTAATTGAATCTGTGTTGTTTAGGGCTGTTGCAGTTATGAATGCACTTACTCTGTTTTTTTGTTGTTGCATTTAGTTGAAAATAATTTTTAAATATTTTTCTTTACAGATTAGTTAACATGCATCATCATCAATTATCATAAAATAGCTCAATTTCATCGCTTTCGTTGTTAGCATGGTGGATTCAATGTGGTCATTGTAATTAAAGCTTTCTTATTTATAATAGGTAATAACAGGCTTCAAGATGGCTAGAAAGAAAATTGCACAATAATTGAAAAGTTGAATAGTCATTACAGTTTATTTATTTCTGGCAAAATTTTGGAGGAAAGGCGAGATGATGAACAGCATCTAAATAGGTAAATTGAGCGCCTTTATTTGAGTTCTTTCATATTTCTTTGCTCTTTACTTGTATTTGCTAAATACTTTGCACTTTTAGAGCACTGTCCACCGCCATCGTATCAGCTCGGCCATACGGTCAGACTAGTGAGTCCCTAAATTTGACATATTTTTCATGTAGTAAATAATAGATCATGATTCCATGTGCAACTTGACCTTTCGCATTACAGAAGTCACACAAGGGCCTCTAAACCTATTTTCTTGACATTGAGGCCTTACACTCACATGAGCTTTTGATTGTTTAGCATATTGGTCTGACCCTGACACAAATCATTTTTCTTGAGAGGAACTTTCTTCAGCCTCTGCATCACTTTGGAAGTACACATCTAAAACGAACACTTTTTTGTCATCTGTATGTGTATTTCCAGACAAAAACACAATAATTTTCTGTAGTCATGTGTTGTTGTTTAGAAATGTGCTCTTCTTTACATTTTTTACTGTGTTAGTTAGTATCTATAATCCCATGAGCTTATATTGTCCATTATTACTTGAAAACAGTACATATGATGGCCAGCCAAGAGGATCAAAACAAATCTGAATGGATAGATAGAATAAGATCTGAAGGAGCCATTCCATTTCTTGATCCAAGTAAGTGTTTAAATGGTTGGACTTCGCCACCTGGAGATGCATTCATGGTTAGAGGTCCTGAGTATTTTACTACAAAAGTTAAGATTCCAGCAAGCGGTTATCTGCTCAAACCTCTTGGGTTTGATTGGATAACAAGTTCAACGAAAATTGGTGAGATATTAAAGCATCCAAATAGCAGAGTTAGGAAGGTGATTGAGAACGAGTTTCCCGATGGTGATAGGCCTTTCGTGTGGGCATTCAATCTTCAACTTCCAACCAAAGATAACTATAGCGCTGTTGCATATTTCACAAACAAAGAGCCTATTGTTGAGGGGTCACTAATGGACAGATTCTTGAAAGGCGATGATGCTTTTAGAAACTCAAGACTCAAGTTGATTGCCAATATTGTAAATGGTCCTTGGATTGTGAGAAAAGCAGTAGGGGAGCAAGCAATCTGCATAATTGGGCGTGCACTTTCATGTAAATACAGTGTGACAGAGAATTTCATGGAAGTAGATATTGATATTGGATCTTCTATGGTCGCATCTGCAATAGTTCATTTGGCATTTGGTTATGTGACAACTTTGACGGTTGACCTCGCTTTTCTTATAGAGGGACAAACTGAATCAGAGCTTCCAGAAAAACTCTTGGGTGCATTCAGATTTTCAAACCTTGATCCTGCTTCTGCTAGACCAATTGGGCCATCATCTGTTTCCAGCACTGCTAGTTTACAAAAATCTTTGCCCACAAGATTGTGGTATTCAATTGGGCACATTCTTCATTCGGGTTCTCAAGAAGACGGTTCTTCGAACTCACAAAAGCCTAATTAAAAATGTGGATCAAGTTGTATAGATATTTGGGGTCCAAACGTAAATATGCAGTGTTTCCAACTCAAATTTCAAACTAGAGTCATATTTGCATACTTAAGTTTGAATCCATTTCAATTGTGTGTGATATGAAGGTAAAAATTTAGTTCCCGAGTGAAAACCAAACAAGAGCTATATTCATGATTTGCTTTGCAAACATAAGTTGAACAGTTCTAATGGCAATCCAAACACTCACGAGAGCAGAAAGAAAACAAACCTATTCGATTTTTGGTTCCATTAGTAGCTTGCTTGTATTTTAGTAAATTTATTATGATATTTAGCTGTAGGCTTGTAAACACAGTTACTAGAATTCTGTCTTTCTTACAACCTCATCTTGATTACATCATTTTATCTTTCTTCTCCAGCTTCAAAGTAAATCGCATCAAAAGAGTTTGAGCAAATGTGTTAGGCTTCAAATGTCTTCTGCGTATTATATGTTTGACATCTTTATAGATTTATAGTTGACAAAGAAATCATTACATATGTTGTGTGACTATTATATGTCTTGATTGGAATTATCTGCCTTCTGACTATATAGAGTAAATTGTGTTGATACCATTTGATGATTTAATGATTTTATTTATTTATTATTATTATTTATTTTTTTATGTTTGACAAGGCAAGGATGCAGCATTTCTACTATAAAGAACAAATCACACATGATTTAAGATGATTTTCATGAGCAATTGGGTTGTTTTCTTAATAAAATAACTTATATTCTGAATTTAACACTGATTTGTATTCTGACTTTAATCTGATCTAAGGAAAAAAAATCTGTGATTATTGATTCATTATTAGTTGTAGTTTACTTTAAGAATGATTTTTTTTGCAGAATTTTGGTTGCATTTAATTTGTGCCTATTTGTGCCATAGATTAAAGTAAAGATAACTAATGTGAATATCAGTTGGAATAAAATGCCTGATACCTGCAGAAAATTATGGATCAATAAATATGAAGTATTATTGCATTATAACTCGATTCACAGTCGAATTTTGTAACCATGTTCATAGGGAAACCGTTCCTACAGGATTTCTCAAGTATTTGAACTAGTTCCCTATAAGTTGAGTTTCCCATTTCCTAAAAAACAGTCACAATATGCCACTAGTTGAATTAAAACACCAATCAACATTTACAATTCACACTTTTTTGTCATTATTTATAAACTAACTTGAGTTTTGCTTCCAAAATACGGAGATTTTTGTGTTTTGGAACACTGCTCAACATTTTTTGATGCAGTGCTCAACATTTTTTGATGCAGTGCAATACCAGTTGTTTGTCAATATAATTTTAGACATCGATCTGAACCCAAATTAAGCTTGATTTTACATAATGAAGACCCAAATTCATGGCTACAATCAAGGAAGAACAACTTTGTGTCCCAACTATGTTTGGAGTTCCAAATTTGAATATTTACACAACGAATAATCATCATTAGATGACAGCAAAAACAACATCAACAAAAAGCTTAGTAAGAAAACAGAAAAATCAACTTTTTAAACATGAATAAGTTCCCTAAAAAACATAAACTGCTCCCTCATCATTCTTGTTGAGTAGTTACAAGTGACAGAACTAAACCACATCATTCTGTGATCTCACTCTGTAAATATATTAGAGTAGGGATTCTGATTGTTAAATCAACTTCAATTTCATAAGGCTCTGTTTGGACAAACTGATAACATAAACTTCTATCTTATAAGTGCTTACACATTATTTCTATAAGAAATGATAAAATGAATTCAAAGTTATCATAACATAATGTTATCAACCATTAGTAGAACAAAACAAAATCTGAATCTAGCACGCATTAAAAACGGAGCAAAATGTAGCAGGACATTTGCAAGGAGCAATGTCACTTTCATTAAATTGGCACATAAATATGCATAAACATAAAGCTAAAGGTGCAAACTCTTGAAACAAATATTAACAAAGCTTTGAACAAATTCTATATCAGAAAAATTGGAGTAATATTGCTATAAAATTGGTTACATAACAATGATATATCAGTTCAACATTAAACAATTTCAACATTTCCATCAGGCAATGCATTCATCTGCAAGGTTCTGCCATTGCTGGATGCCAGAAACCGTACAGACGGTAACGAAGGATCAGTAACAGATTCAATCTCAATGAAGTTGAGTTCATATGCACCAGACTTCTTCAAACTAAAAACAAAGATAACAACAATCCAACCCAATAACGAAAGAGCCCAGTAATTCGTCATCCCGTGAATCAAACCCCAAGCTATAGCATATCCAACCACAATTCCAGATAAATGACCAATAAAACTTGCCTGAGGAACAATAATCGAAGTGAAAACAAGCGATTCAAACGGAGCAAAACTAATAGGAAGCGAAAGAAGTCCAAAGAGTTCCAACTTGGAAGAAGGTTGCTTCACAGAAAGAATCGTCATCCAACCAAAAACAACACAGGAATAACCAACAGCCGTCACTCGACGAAAATACTCAACCTTGAATCTTTGAATCAACAAATGATATATTGCGAGAACCAACATTCCTGATACAACAACCAACACAAGTGTATACTGCAAATAATACTCAACACCAAGACCAACATGATCCAATTGCTCTATCACACCGAGACTCCATAGTGCACTCATATTGAAAACAAGATGAATTATACTTATATGAGAAAATGCAGAAGTGATTATTCTCCAGTATTGTCCTTCAATTGCAGTCTCATAACTCAAACCAACATGTGAATAACCAATGTTTTTCTTCTGTATATAAAACCAAATCGCACTACATATTCCTATAATACAACTTGTTGCTGGTTTCTCCAAGATCTCATAAATCAAAGGCTTCCCCATTTCCCCAATTCCCTAAAATCACTTCTAATTTCTACACTTGAGCAAAGCAATTCCAAAAATCAACACTTTAGCAAAAAGGGTGAGTAAATTTTCAATCAAACAAAACCCAAAATTCTATACAATCCAATACTCCCAAATTCAAGGGTTTTTATTCACTTTTTTCCCCTTTCTAGAAAACACTTAAATCAGTGAGACCCATCAAATGAAATTTTGTACAATCTTCGTTAACCATATAAACAGAAACTTATCACCAAAAAGAAAATGGATTGCGCGAAAACAATACCAGAAAGGTTACGTCTTTATCTTCAGAAGAGTGAGGAATCTCAATTGTGTGAAACGGTTAAAGGGATTGAACTGAGATTAGAGAAGGAAAAATGGGGTTTTTGTTGTGAGAAATGAAGAATCGGATTGAGAAGAAGACTGATCTTGATTCAGCTACTGGACGGTTCCTTATTGTTCTTGAATGGCCTAAGCTTCCTGAATAAGCATGTGGGTTTTTAATTACCAATTTTTCATCTATATCTCAAAATGATAGAGTAACAATTTATTATTAGGGTAAAATCTAAAACTATTCAAGCTCCTATTTATAATAAAAATATATATATTTTAGATTTACCAATATTTAATATATGTATTAATTATTTATATAAATTAATTATTCAATATATTTATAAAGTGATTTTTATTTATTATAAATAAGAGTCGAAGGAGTACTTATCAATTAGTTTTCACAAAATATGTCTAAAATAATGAATAATAGACTTATGAGTTTAATGATTATGTACAAGTATATGGCTAAAAAAAAGAATAATTGGTTTATGAGTTTAATGATTATGTATAATGTAAAAATCAGTAGTCTAATATAAATTTATCAGTCATGTCATTAATTTAAAAATTACAGTTTGAATTGGGATTTTTTTTTTAAATAACATACTTCAATAAATTAATTTCAAAAATAACCTAGAACACAAACAGATTATCAATCTAGCGTAGTTTATGTGCTTGTTCGTCCAATGAATTGGCGAATGAGTAAAAATTAAGATTTTTTTCCACCCTTTCGCCACATGATATGGCGAATGTGTGTTAAAATTTTATTTATTTATTTATGTTACACTCATTCGCCAAATGAGATGGCGAATCTGTTGAAAACAATAACATGATTTTGCCAAATGGATTGACGAATGCTTACAAAGTTAAAAAAAAAATAAATACATCTAAAGTAAAAAAAGAAAAGATCATTGCACACATTAGTCATTCCAATTGGCGAATGTGTGTCTTTTTTAAAAGCTTTCGCCAATTGAAATGGCGAATACACATCAAACTCAGCCATTTTGGTAAATACTTCCAAAAGTAGGTTATTTAAGTATTTAATTTATTAAAATATGTTATTTAAAAAACAATTCTTTGAATTGGTGGAATAGTATTGAGTTTTAAGTGTTAAAGTATTAAAAGTCTCACATCGATTAGGAATGGATAAAATGTTTGGTTTATGATACAGGTGACTCGTGATTTTATTGCCTTAAGGTTTTCGATGGATATGTATTGTCAAGGTCTCTTGGAATCATGAAAATTTAGCCTATTGACAGTTTTGACGCTCCCTGGACTTTCTAATAGTGGTATTAGAGCTATGGTTGACTCAATGGGGGGGGGGGGGGGGCAAAGTGGATCTTAGTGTGGATCAAAACTAATAATGTGGATGACTCACACTTAGTGTGGATAATTGCATATCATGTTCTCTATTGGTTTTTATAGGTATGTGGGGATTAAGAGGACATAAAAGTAAGGATATCAATCAGACTTGTACGATGGTGACTAGTTAGAATTTTATTGTAAGACCTCGCGATCTATTGGTTTAAGCCATTTGATCTAAATATAAGTAAGGTCAAGATAGGACTCTAAATGTTTCTACTACTAGTGAGACTAAAACTAACTTTTATATGAGAGGTATTTATGGTGTTTGAGATTACTTGATTCATAATGTGAGATGACGTACGAGAAACAAGATTAATGTTGAATTTTGGCATGAATGTTGGATTTCCCAGAAAGGTCATATCCTAGATTTGGTAGTTAACAATGTATGAGTTTTTAAGCTAAATGTTTTATGTTAGTAGGAGAGGAATGAGATATGCAAAGAATGAATTAACACAGAACAAGCAATTAAAATTTTAAGTATAATTTCATTGTCTAAGGCTAATGGTACAATTTAAGGGAAATACTAATGCATCATATGGATTACTATCACACTCTCGTGAAAATGAAATAATACCCTCATATTTCAGAAATGCATTTTTGGACGCATCCTAACTCAATAGATTCCTGAATAAGACTTTAAATTTATGTAAAAGTAACTACCATAATGCATCTCCGTGTAACTTACGAAGATGCATATACAAATGTTGTTTGTTCAAAAATGCGTCGTAACCCTTTCTCCTCCCTCACTTATAAAAAAATACTCTCAAATTTCCCAAACTCTTTCAACTTACTTTCTCTCAAAATCATTCAACCAATTTCAATGTTTCTTGCGTCAACATCAAGTCCACCAAAGAGCTCACATTCTCTCAAAATTATTTAACTAATTTCAAAGCTTGTAAGTTTTTTCTTTTTTCTAAATTTTTTCCAGTTGTTGTGTAAATTGATGATTAGGTAATGAAATAGGTAGTTTATATATGTTAGGTAAATGAGAAATGTATTTGATATGTAGTTTTATTGATCAATACATTACTTTTGTTGCTTTGTGGGACTGCATTTCCTCCATTGACAGGCTCATGTTACCTCTAGTTTGGTTGATGCGGAGGCGTCAGCTTCTGGGACTCATGTATCTTCGCCTTCTTCTTCCCATAGAAAATGTGTGTCATCTACTAATGCATCCATGTCTTCCTTTTCTGATGGGAGATACCTCAGGCACTAGAGGTACTTGAGGCATATAAGGCACATAAGGAAGCAAATATACTTGAGGCACCCCATGCACCCTAGGCACATGAAGCACTTGAGGATTTTGGAGGAGGCCCATCAAAATTGTCATTGTTGCCTCTTTACCCGGACCATACCGCCATACATGTCAGGGATGAATAGGTAAAGTTTAGTTGGATTCATTAATTTTAAATCATGTTTGTTATAATGTTAAATGTTTTTAACAATGATTTAATTTTGTGTAGAATCGTGATGCTCTAAAATTCATCATCTATTTACAAAAGATCACTTGCATACAACAACCTAATGAGTAATAGTTTCAGGATTTTTTTGCGATTATCTAGGATGAGAGACTTGTGCAAGACCGATTATGTTATAGTTAACCATAGTATGATGTCTGTGTTTGTAGAGAGAATGCATACATAGATGTCATCATTTCATCTTCCACACGGTGAGATGTCTATCACACCCGATGGTGTCTTGTGTCTGTTGCATCTTCCAATTAGAGGAAACTTTTAGATCATGGGAAGATTAACAAAGGCGATGCACTGGAGATGATGATAGACTATCTGGAAGCTGACCCAAAGGATGTCATGAAAGAGTTTGAAACCACTTGAGGGACTCATGTTAGGATTCATGAGTACAATTAAGGGGGTTGCTTGTTTGGTCTACTTGTACTCCAAGTTATCTAAAGGCTATATGTGGAAGACCAAACAGGTGACATGCAACATCACATTGTTGACGGTAATATTTCTTGATGTTTTAGTCTTTGTGCATCATTTTCATAACACTTTTTCAATTCCATTAATAATGATTCACTTGTTTCATTTTAAAACTTAGATCCTTCTGCACTTCCCACGCATATCAGGTTGGTCATGTCTTCTGACATGCATTAAGGATATGCCATGTGTTTCTACATTCATCTCTCTCATAGGGAATTAGAAAACAAAGCCAAATTGGGTGTATCTTAATCGTTTGTTAGCAGAGGTCTTACACTTTCATTCTTACATCACTCATTATGAGACGCGTCTCAGGGAGGACATTGCCTTCCACTCTGGATAGTTGGCTTGCAGTTTATGTCTGACATATCCTCGTTTGCCAGAGCGTGTTATGCGATAGTTTAGCTACATGTAGTATATTCCTTGAGACCCCTCTATGTCTGCTATAACACCCTTCTAACCCAACAAAATATATGCGATAAATATACTTGAATAAATAAGAGTACATCACAAGGAGTGTCATATTTCTTCATAAAACATCAATTAAAACATCCTGCTGCGTAATATGAGTTTTCAAAACATATAAAATACTCACTTCTTTAGTAATATCAACAATCAAATTTAAACTTCGCAGC
The DNA here is from genome assembly GCA_963966055.1 of Lathyrus aphaca. NCBI lineage: Eukaryota > Viridiplantae > Streptophyta > Magnoliopsida > Fabales > Fabaceae > Lathyrus > Lathyrus aphaca. The sequence continues at coordinate 304,092,109 of OZ014521.1, read as the reverse complement.
AGAATCATAACTTCAAATATAACTTCCTTTATTTCATCAAAACATCAAGACCTTTTGGTCATTGTCAACAATCGTCATCAAATAAAATCGACATATAGAAATTCATTTAATTGTTCCCTACCCGATGTTACATATCAGAGCAAGACACCCTCTAAACAACATAACTGAATAAATGACTCCAATGCTAAATCTTCGAACATCTACGAGCTAATCTTGATCACCTGCAAATTACCCACCATAGAGGATACATTTTCAAGCAGACAGGGTGAGTAATAAAAAATTAGTATAAATAATATAGGAAAATATATTGACAGGACAACAAGAACAACAACATCATGATATCTTCATTAAAACGCCCACATTAATCAATAATTACTCACAACATTCATCACCAAAACACCACTTGAGTCATGAGAACATTAACCATCATTTAACAATCAACTATGAAATGCCACTTAGGATGAAATGCGATAACATATGAATCCATGTCGTACCAATTAACATGTAATGGACACTGGGCTATCAATCCTCCACAAAGGAAGCACAACATAATCACTTCAATCCACACAGTGGGATTGAAGCCAACAATAGACCAAAGTCTCAACATCATTAATGAACCAAAGCCCCAACATGGTATGCCATGAATGCAAAGATGCAACAACCTCATCAATCATCAATAATCAACATTTGTATTAGCAATCATGTAAATATTCATCATACTCTTCACATAGCATGTATATATACATCAAATATGCACATCATCAATTTATTTTGTCATAGCATTATTAAATAACACCACTGACACATGTCAAAATCATCATAATAACATCACTCACATGACCATCATCACATAAGAATCAATACACAATCATCATATAATATTCAACAAATAATTAACATCACTAAACATCAACACATGATTATCATTACACAACCATCAACACCTAATCGTCATCTCTAAGTCAACAACACCTAATCGTTATCCTCTAAATCAACAACACCTAATTGAGCTCCTCTAAATCATCAACATAATCATCATATAATCTTCAACACATAATCACCATTACAAGGTCATCAACACCTAATTATCATCACTTAATCATTAATACCTATTCAGTATCATCTAATCAACAACACAAAATCATCATTGCCTATTCATCGAACACCACTACAGACAACATTATCACATTACCTACACCTCTACGTCACATAACAAATTCCTCAACATCATAATTGCCATAATTAGTCATGGGACATCACCATTCTCCAATTACACCAAGTTTGTACACGCATTTCACTAAAACAACATAACCCAACATGTACGAACCAACCGCCCGTGTGTCGAATAGTTGGAATTCTGGTACTAAAAATATTTTTATAAGAAATTACATTATATCAGCTTTCTAACGATCTGAACCACGCGTCAATTAGACACTCACAACTCGAGATATGAATTTTCGAATTTTTAAAAATAAAGCTGCCAAGAGTATCGGGCTAAGCCTGGTGCACGAGGCTAAGCATGCTACTCACTGCCCCTATCGCGCTAAGCCCAGTATACGAGGCTAAGTCCCCTCTACGAATCGGCCAAAAATTCTTGCGATGACAACATTTTCCCCTCTACGTTTTCACATACTTAAACAGGGTTTTTAGCCTCAAATCACATAGATTAACTCACTATAACATATATCTAACATATATGCATCAACACAACAATCCCCACTATAACACCCTGATTTTTAACAGTGAGAGTGTATTTTTAAAAGGTACTAATTTCATGAATAAATTAAAGGCTCTCTTTGTATGAAAATAACATTTTTTTAAAACGACCAATTTGTAATTAATATTGTTTCGAGAGCTCAACATATTTTATAAAAGAGATTAGTTTAACCATTTTCTAAACATAAATATATTATACAATCAAACGAACAAACTCTAAAAGATAGTGAGAGTAGATGGTTTATAATACAATCCAAAACAACAAGAAACAAATCCTCGGCAGGCATTCACACTAGAGAGCTGCCCCAAGGAGAAAAAGTCTAACCATGCATAAAGAAGACCTATGGTGCAAGCCAACAAAGAAACATGTCTACATACCATGTAAACCAATCCTTAAAAATTCCTAACGACATCCGCAATAACCACCTGACCCAGCTACGCACAAACCACTACACGCACTCAACAGGGTGTGATCCGAACCATCCTCGTCATCTCCGCTCTCAAAGTCGTGCTCGGAGGGATTCCTAGTGTCGTCATCCCTTACCTCATTTATGACTGGCTCCAATGATAACATGCGTACTGGGTCAATGGAAGGGAGTTCGTCTACAATGAAGATGTCACGAGTAAACGTCGAGTATGGTCCTAAAGACATACCTAGGTCTAGGGGAGGCATAAATAAGTCATGAAAGAAGGGCTCCCCTCCCCTGGCTGAGGCATTAAAGGGTATAAGTGGGGCTGAGGGGGAGGTTAACAAACCAAAACAATCTATTTCCCCTGAGAGGAAGCTGAAAATAATCAGAGAGGATGGAACCCGGAAGGTCAGGGCTCGTCGAGAGTACGTGGTCTTCATGTCCCTTCCAACTACAGTGGTGGTCTCCAAAATGTTCCCGGTATATGAGACTTGTCCTAGGGCCGGGTTGAACCCCCTGGATGTCTCCTTCCAGTCATCAGGGAAGGTGAAGTTCGTCGCCTTTGACAATGGTATCTCCTCGTGTCTGGGGTGCGTCATAATCTATTGGCACATTCGCCCACACATCCATTGAAAGGGTCATCAAAATAACAAATATACAAGAGCGGGGCAACAAGAATAAACAGATAATACATTATACATGGATATAGATCTCATTCTAACACGTGTATATAACAACAATAACACATATGTACAATCAAGACTCCTTCCTAATGCAATGTCTATATGTTGATGCATATGATTCTAGAATATTAATCCCTTACGCAAAGGGTTGTGGTATCGCATCAGGATTTAACGCCACTAAAGTGATAGGTATCTACACCATCAATCAGACTTAATGATCCACAACAGGATAAGATGGTTCTTTCTTGGACATGCACCTCGTGCCACCTCTCCGGTGTGCACCTCATGACTCCTCTCCAATAGCCATGTAACTATGAAATTTATGAGCATACGATTCTCCATATATGCACTTCACATATGGTTAACTTTTTCATACTCTAAAATTTGCCCTAATTTTTTATTTTTTATCTGGCTCACTGCTACATCATCTGCATACATGGTCATCAATACATTCAATTAGGTAATACATTCGACATACCATTAATCGCATCTTGCATAACACAATCATTAGGTCAAGGTTCGGTAATAGTGGATGTAATCAATTTATGTATATTTTTTAGACAAATATTATTCGGTGATTATTCAGACTTATTTCTCATATTGTGGTGCATATCATCTCTTTATTTGAGATTCATGGTCAGCTGGGAGGTTTGATCGATTGTCTCTCAATTCAGAAGTTTGTTTGGATTTAGAGAAAAAAGGGTAAAGTTGGAAATTCAAGAATGCTTCATTCATTCATGGAAACTCATGGTACATTGCTAATTACTTGAGAGACAAGTTAATATAACGGATTACAAGGAAAAAGGATAAAAAATTACATCATTTTGATAAAGTTGACTTTTTGGTCAACTTTTGACCATCGACTCGATTTTGACTCTCGAATTTCCCTAGACCTATCCAATTACCATTTGATCAAGAGAATAATAATTCTTCATCAAAAACCAAAAGTTCAATGGTTATACTACATGTTACATAATTTAAGTTTCCAACATTTTAAATCTCCCATGAAGCTTCATTTCCATGACTTTATATTCACTTTCCAATGTCACCTTGAGCATATTTGCTATGGAATGGCCTAACATCTGCCCTGCGAAGAACCTAGGCCCAACATAGTTTAACGTTGGGCACAAGCCCAATAAACAATCCAAGACCTTGTGATCGTTGATGAATTTAGCCGTTGGGATATAGCCGTTGGGCATCTCCCCCACACGTGCTCTAACGGCTCCAACGCGACCAACTACCCTTCCGAAACTAGGGGAGCAGTTGGACTTAATCATGGACCACACGCTCGCAAACCACAACCAGATGCTCTTATAAATACCTTCCACCTTTGGAGGGATAGGTATTCAATTCTAATCACTCACATACTTTCTTAACGCTTTAGTTTGCTTCACCCTGATAATTACTTGAGCATCGGAGTACCTTACAGGTACATCACCCTTTCTCTTCCACCCATCATTGCAACTCCAACTGAAGGCCATGAGGACCTCTCCGGATCATTTATGTACAGTGGCGTCGTCTATGAGAAACAATATCCTCCCATCTTTCTTGAACAATATCACGTCTTTTCAACCCAAGATCAAAGCTCTCTTCATTTCTTTTCAATTCCATGGCTTCCAAACTCAACGAGATTGTCCATAATCTAGTCACCATCATCCTCAGTGATGGTGACAACCCCGACCACTGTGGGACTAACCTCTACAATGCCGACCACCACAAGGGGCATCCTGCCTCCCCATCTTCCAACAATCTGAAACACTCATCGGTCCCTCAAGGGAATAATGTGTTCGAACCTATCCTCGTTCTGTCGGATGCCGACGCCAGTACCCAAGCACTCATTCTCGCACTCAACAATGCCAATCTAGCCATCTTCCAGCAAAACAAGTGCATACAGATGCTCAAGAGTGACCACTGTTGTAACACCCTTTCTACCCCCATCACAATTATAACACAATTTAATCAAATATCAGAGTAAAACTCGTAAAAGGGTATCACATTCCTCATAAATCAAACAACATAGACAATCATATTGAGTCTTGTCCCGTAACACAGGTTAAAAAATCATGAACACTTCAAATCTATTTTCAACAACTACGCATCGGAAAAACAAAACATCGTATTTCATCTTTAATAAAAAGAAAACTTCACCATTTAATCCAAAACATCATTTAAAACAACAATAGTCAAAGGAAATAACATCTTAATTCAAATAACAAAATAAACTCAAATGAAACCCATCCCGATGTTACTGGACACAGAGCAGGACTCCACTTCTAACTATAACGACAAACTCTCTAACTTCAAGCTAGACGCGCACCGAGCTAACCTTGAGTATCTGCAGGATGGCATAATAAACCATCACCAGAAGGCGGGAAGGGTGAGTAAATTCACCTTCAATAAAATAATATAAAGAATTTATAAACATGGATTCACCAAACATAATCATATCATCATAAGACTCATTTATTCACAACATCAAATGCATCACCTGTTCACAATCCTCAAATACTTCACATCCTCACACAACTCAATGCAATTCATGCTATGTCACTTAGAATCAAAATGCAACTCTTAATATGTATGTGGTACCAAAACATACTCATGGATGGACATTGGGTCATCAACCCTCCACAAGGGAGCAACATCATAACATCATATCACTTCAATCTGCACAATGGGATTGAAGCTACCAATGGACCGAAGTCCCCTCATAAATCAATACCATGAATGCAAGATGCAATATACACACGTCACCGTCAAAACATGATAACTTTGCATCCGCATTCATCATCAATCATCACATTACTCACTCATTTAGCCTCTTGCGCTACATCATGTCATCATAACTCATAAACTCTTAAATATCTTAAAATCATCATACATCATTTTATCACCAAGTCTTACTCATATAGCCTCTAAACACATCACACTACATCACTAAAACATCATAGCAACTTAAAACAATAATGTACATCAATTACCTAATTTTTCAGAATTAAATAATTTTTCAAAATATGTCAGGTCTCGCTAAGCGAGCTAGGCTCCTCGCTAAGCGACCAACTCACGGGTTTTTGGTTTTCAAAATTCTTATTTGCTCGTTAAGCGAGCTTCACGATTCCTCCAAAAACTCTGCGATTTCAGAATTGCCCTTCTGGGATAAAACTCATCAAAACCAGTCTTTCAGCAACAACATAGCAGAAAATTATGACTCTACTAAATATTACTCATACTATCATCATACACATCATATAACATCATTATATTCATCAAAATCGTCACAAAATCATCATCATAAAGCAATTCATCAACAAAACCCCACAACCCTAAAACTCTACCTCAAAACCCCCAAATTCTATCTATACATTACAATACCGAATGGAAAAATACTCCCCATACCTTAGGTTTCATAATCCTTTCGATAACTTCTCGAAAATCTCCCAAACCTTCAAGTCCTAGATTTCTTCCTCATAGCTTTTCTTCTTTCTCTCCAAAAGTGCGATCGTTCCAAATGATCGTACAAAACCCATCTTACTCTCTTAATCAATCATGCCCCTAGGACCTCTTTAGTTTTTTCCCATCTTACCCTCACTAATCCTCTATCAAAAGACCATATTATCCTTGTCCTCTAATTCTTCTTGTTTTATCCATTTAATCTCAAATAATCAAATAAACCCACTATACTTAATATCCTAATATTATTAAAATATTAAGTCACACTCATAACCCCCCCCCCCCAAAACATCAAATCATCAAATAATTCATCAAACTCACAGCAAACACATCAATTAAATAAAAATCGACTTTGGGGTGTTACAACTCTCCCCCACTTAATAATTTTCGTCCTCGAAAATGTACCTGAAGCAAACAACATCAGATTCGATTCCTTCATCTGATCCTCTCGTTCCCAAGTCCAACTATCACCAGCTGGTCCACCCCCACAATACCTTCACTACGAAAATCTTTTTACCTCTTAATCGCTTCAGTTCTCTGCCCTCTATTCGTACTGGCAAAACTTCAACAGTTAAATTATCTCTTACTCGAACATCATCCATATGAATCACATGCGACGGGTCTGAAATGTACTTCCTCAGCTGTGACACATGAAACACATAATGCAAATTCTCAAGTGACGATGGTAATGCAATCCGACTTTCCACCTCCCCGACTCTTTGCTAAATCTGATACGTTCTAATGAAACACGGGGTGAGATTTCTCGACTTCAAAGCTCGCCCAACACCAGTCACTGGAGTAACCTTCAGGAACACATGATCTCCCTCTTGAAATTCAAGTGCTTTCATCCTCTTATCATGATAACTCTTCTGACAACTTTAAGAAGTATTCACCCTCTCTTGAATCATTTTAATCTTTTAAGTTATCTCATACACAATGTCAGGTACGGGCACAACACTCTCGCCTGAATCATACCAACACAATGGAGTCCTACACCACCTTCCATACAATGCTTCATACAGAGTCATACCAGTGATCGCATGAAAACTATTGTTATAAGTAAACTCAATCAATGGAAAATGACTATCCCACGCACCTCCATGATCCAACACACAAACCATTAGCAAGTCCTCTAAAGATTGGGTAGTCCTTTCTGTCTAACCTTTAGTCTGCGGATGATAAGCGGAACTCATCCTCAACTTGGTCCCCAAAGCATCTTGTAAAATCTTCCAAAATCTTGATGTAAACTGCGAATATCTATCTGACACGATACTTGAAGGTATCCCATGAAACTTCACAATCTCATCAATATACAACTATTCTAGCTTCGACATGGAATGATTAATCTTCATTGGTAAGAAATGCACCGACTTAGTTAACCGATCAACAATCACCCAAATGGAATCATTTCCCTTCACTGTCTTTGGAAAACCTGTCACAAAATCCATAGAAATGTTATCCCATTTCCACTACGGAATACTCAACGATTGCATCTTACCTAAAGGCTTTTGATGTTCAACCTTTAATTTCTGGAAAACCAAACAATCATACACAAATTCCGCAACATCTCTCTTCATACCCGGCCACCAAAACAATTTCTGCAAGTCACGATACATCTTAGTAGCGCCAAGATGAATACTCAATCTACTTCGGTGTCCTTCTTCAAGAATACTCTTCTTCAACTCTGGATTATCAGGATCACACACATGATCTCTGAACCTCATCATACCATTTTCATCAATTCAGAACTCTCCTTCATTACTTTGGTTAACCAAAGTCATTTGATCAACCAACTTCAAATCTAATTGCTGTCCCAAACGGATTTTTCCCACAATATCATTAGTCAATTTCAACATACCCAGCTTCACACTCTCAGATGTAGTCTCACACAACAAACTCATATCTCTAAAATGCTCAATCATCTCGAGTTCTTTCACCATCATCATTGACATTTGCAAAGTCTTTCTACTAAAAGCATATGCGACTACATTAGCCTTACCAGGGCGGTAACTCAAATCAAAATCTTTCAACAACTCTAACCATCTTCTCTGCCTCATGTTTAGTTCTTTCTGATCAAATAAGTATTTCAAACTCTTATGATCATTGAACACCTCAAATCTTGACCCAAACAGATAGTGTCTCCAAATCTTTAACACGAATACCACAACCGCTAACTCTAAGTCATGGGAAGGGTAGTTCCTCTCATGAATACGTATATATCTAGAAGCATAGGAAACCACTTGACCATTATGCATCAACACACACCAAGACCCATCTTCGAAGCCTCACAGTATACCATAAAAGATTCATTCGGATTCAGCAAAATCAATATTGGAGCAGTCGTTAACCTCTTCCTTAATTCAACAAAACTCTTCTCGCACGCAACATCCCACACATAAGCTTGACCCTTCCGAGTCAACTGAGTCAAAGGAAACGCCAAATTAGAAAAACCCTCTATAAACTTTTGGTAATAACCGGCCAAACCAAGAAAACTTTTGACTTCAGTAGCAGACTTCGGAGTGTCCCACTTTAACACAACATCAATCTTCGAAGGATCCACTGAAATTCCACCACTAGAAATCATATGGCCAAGGAAACTCACTTCTTTCAACCAGAACTCACACTTTGACAACTTATCATAAAGCTTCTTCTCTCTCAACACTTGTAATACAACCCTCAAATGTCCTTCATGTTCTTCTTCTGAATTTGAATAAAATAGGATGTCATCAATTAATACCACCACAAACTTATCCAAATACTCATGAAAGGTTCGATTCATGTACTCCATGAATACACCAGGTGCATTAGATACACCAAAAGGCATCACAGTATATTCATAGTGACCATACTTGTTCTGAAAGTTGTCTTTGGAATATCATTTGCCTTAACTCGAATCTGATGATAACCCGACCTCAAGTCAATCTTACTAAAAATGCAAGCTCCCACCAATTGATCCATCAAATCATCAATCCTAGAAGTGGATATTTATTCTTGATAGTCACCTTATTCAATTGTTGATAATCGACACACAACCTCATGCTACCATCCTTTTTCTTAACCAATAACACTGGAGCACCCCACAGAGAAACACTTGGACGAACAAATTTCTTCTCAAGAAGTTCTTCAAGTTTTTTCTTCAACTCACTAAATTCTGAAGCTGACATTCGATATGGAGCCATCGACATTGGACTAGTACCTGGTATCAAATCCATAGCAAATTCTACCTCACGCTCTGGAGGCAAATCACTAATGTCATCCGGAAACACATCAAGAAATTCTCTGACAACCGGTAACTCAACACTCACCTGTTCCTGGTCAACTTGTAACGCCACAAACAAAGCAAACATTTGAGCTTCATCCTCTAGCAGTTCATCCACTTGTTTTGCTGATAAAAACATCATTTCCCCATAATCACCAAACTCTGGAAACTCCACCGTCTTTGCATAACAATTGATATGCACAAATTTGAACTCTAGCCAGTTCATACCGAGTATAACATCCATATGGCGTAAGGGTAAACACACCAAATCCATCAATAAATCCTTACCATAAATGGTCAAAGGACACTTCAAACACACACGGTTAGTCGTAACTGAACATTCAACATGCATCTTAATCAACATACTACCATTCATAACAATTAAAGGTAAATTCAACTTAGTCGCACACTCAAGCGAAATAAACGAATGAGTAGCACCAGTATCATCTATAGCAACTAACTCAACATAATTAATAAAACAAGTACCTCGAATCAAGTTATCCTTCTTCTGAGCTTCTGAGCCACCCAAAGCAAACACTCTACTAGAAATCTAAGCAGTAGTAGCAACCTTATTCGGTTTCTGACACTGAGTACTGATATGTCCCTCTTCACCATAATTGAAACAAGTTGGTCATGCATTTGGACAGTCGTCCTTCAAATGACCCCTCTTACCACATTTGTAGCATCTAATCACTATAGTAGTGCACACGTCATATTTGTGACCTGCTTCTCCATACTTATAACACTTGAGAGGAGTGGAACCCGCTCCCCTACTTGGAATCTTCCCATCATTAACCTTCGGCTTCCCTTTGTCATTTGGAGTCGCATAAGGTTTCCCTCGGAACGGTCCCTTCTCTTTCTTCTCACTCATCTGCTTATAGTGAGCGGATCGATCTCGGCTATCCTCATCATAAATCCTACTCTTATCCACTAATTCAGCATATTTGAAGATCCGCTGACACCTAATGGCTTGCTTGATTTCTGGTCTCAACCCATTCTCAAACTTCAAATACTTAGACAACTCAGCATCATCACGGTTGTAGTGAGGATAGAACTTCATTAACCTCTCAAACTTGGCAACATGCTCTGCCACTATCATGCTTCCCTGCTTCAGCTCTAAAAATTCAACCTCTTTCTTACCTCGATCATTTTCAGGAAAGTACTTAGAAATTCCCTCTTGAACACATTCCAAGTTATCACATCCCCAACTCCTTCCAATCTCTTACAGGTATTATCCCACCAATCCTCTGCTTCTTCATTCAACATGTTGATAACTTGAATTTATATCGATTATTTAATACGGTTTCCAATCATTTAACATGTTAATTTATGTATTTTGGACAATGTTACGCGAGATTTGTGTTTGTTTTGCAGATATTTGATCAAACATGACTTTTGGAGGCAAAATATAAAAAGGAGACTTCTTGGACAAGAAATGTAGAAAAACAGAAGGAAACATATCAAGAAAATGCCAATTCTGCATAATTGACTGTGGGACAACCGTCACACATGAGTGACAATCGTCACCTTCCCAATATGTCCGTCCTATGTTTGTTACGATCGTCACAAAGCCAAGTTGCTCGTCACTTAATTGTTACGCTCGTCACAAGTTCAAGTCCAGAAACCTAATTACGAAACCAAATTCAAAACAGGAAGACGTTATGAAAATTATTCTTATTCAACAGAGTTTCTCTCTATCCTAATCAACCTCAGTCTAAGAAACTCAATCAAAGCCTAACCTAAGTTCATTCCTTCAAGTTCTTAACAAACCAAAGCTGCCACCTATAAATGGAGCTATTGTAAATTGCAACGGGAGCTTCGTTAAAGTCCCGAAATTCTGTCGTTTTTCTGTTTGAAGTTCAAATTTATTTTTAGCATCGTCTTTATTTTCCTTTACCAACCCCAAGTGATAGTTTCTATCATTAGGAAGCTATCACCATTTTTATTTGTTTCTTGCCACTGAATAATCATTTTAGTTTCTAAATTTTGCAAGTTTGGTTGATCAAGAACATTGCAACCAAGTTTCTAATTTTAATGTTTTATTGTTTAGTTATTATTGAATTTAGGGTTAATAGGCATTTACACCCTTGTAATGTTAGCGAATTTTGCTTTTCCCCCTCCCTGCCTTTTGGAAACGGTTTTTTTCAAAAAAATCGTTGCCAAAACCTGCATTTGGCAACGATAGTGGGTAAACCGAAATACGCTCATATTGTAGGGGGTGAATGCCTATTAACCCTTGAATTTATTTATATTATGAAATTCTTCTCCTTCTACCTTTCTTTGTTTTTATTTAATATGTCTGGCTAAACTGTTAATCAGTATGTAATTGTCTAACCGAAACGAATTTGGTAGAATTAGGCTAATACTTTAAATTAAGTTAATTTCCGGCTTTCGATTTCTTAATATAAATAACTTTTGTTACGAGAGTAAGAGAGTATAAAAGATTAGGATTAAGACCACGTGAGTGTGAGATCATAATCAGATAGCTGAAATCGGGCATTGCTTTAAATATAGTGGAAGCACTTGAAACTAATTAGAACCTTTAGGTTTCCAAAAAGTATTTATAACTTGAATTGATACAGCGAGAGCGCTCAATTGAACTTAGGAGTATAGTAATAGGCAAGACCATGAAAGTGTGAGTTAACGACTTTTAAACCAAGAGATTCTACGGAGAGATAACTTAATAAACTTTAACAAGCCGACCCTCTATTGAATTTGCGAAGGTGAATCAATTACGTACCGATATTCTTATTATAAATTGGACTAAATTAATTTTTCACTTTCTAAAACTAAAAACATCACTCGCCTTAGCTAATCATAGTAACACCCAATAGCACTAGGTTGATTATCGAGTCTCTGTGGGATCAATATCTTTTATTACTACGCGATAGACTGTGCACTTGCAGTTAGTAACCGTTAGACCCAGAAAGTCGCGATCACATGTGGGTGCCAAACTGCACCTTCTGATCATCGGAGCACACTATAGTCCTGGAAATCTACTCAATAGCCTTAAGCCACTTATGCGTGTTCTCTGGTTCATGAGTACCCTCAAACTTAGGCGGATTATTCCTCTGAAATACCCCAAGGCATGAATTCATCACGAACATTGTTCTGCGCCATAGCCTGAGCAAGTGTTGATACCGCATTCGCAAGAGCATGATTCGAAGTCATTCTACAAATCACCAACAACATCATAAAATAAATCAACTTCAAAACACTCAAACGCAATAACCGACACGACTGACAACGACACGACACGTTTGGACAAACCGACCTGCTCTGATGCCACTAATGTAACACCCTTTCTACCCCATCACAATTATAACACAATTTAATCAAATATCAGAGTAAATCTCGTAAAAAGGGTATCACATTCCCATAACTCAAACAACATAAACAATCATATTGAGTCTTGTCCCGTAACACGAGTTACAAAATCATGAATACTTTAAATCTATTTTCAACAACTACGCAGCGGAAAAATAAAATATCATATTTCATCTTTAATAAAAAGAGAACTTCACCATTTAATCCAAAACATCATTTAAAACAACAGTAGTCAAAAGGAATAACATCTTAATTCAAATAACAAAATAAACTCAAATAAAACCCATTTTCTATATGATTTTAGGACCCTCCACGATTAAACCTACCCTTCATTTCAATAAACCAAAGCATAACCCTGTATGTCACAAGCCATAAGTCGCATGTCTCAGCACCGCACAATCGATCCACCGCATCATTCTATCACTTCCGCAACTCATCATACGTTCTCACCAACCATGACATAGGAGGACCGTATTAGTCATTACTTTTTGTATACTCTTTTTTTTTAAGTTTAGTATCCGCTTAGGTAGTTTTCCGTTTAAACTTCACTAACCTAGGATTCACCATTGAACATAATCATTTAGGGTAAGTCTAGTTTCCTTAGATTTTTCCTTTTGTAACTTGAGTCTCACTTCTCACCTTTAAAGAAAAATCAAAACATTTAATAAGGAAAGTGTGTATAATATGCCACGAGCCTTAAGCCATATGGGAAATTATTAGTGGAGGTCTCCTCCACTCTTCTAGAATACTTTACAAACGTCCCATTGGGGGCGACCTTGGAAAGTATTCACTCCTGTATCATAGTCTTTAGTGTTGTAAATTCAGTAAACATCAAAATCAAAACACTTCTTCTAAAAGATGATAAACCAACAAGACAACGTGTCTTCTCTTCTCATCTCCTATTCTTTGCGGAAGATCATGACTTGTCTCAACAGTCCGTCAACAACACGGTAACACCCTCGATTCAGCGAGCCGGTAAGTGTAACACCCACTTCCCATTTATAATAAAATAACTATTTATTTAAAATAAAATAATAGTTTTTATTAAAAGTGGAATGCTACATCTCAACCAAAATCAGTTTAAAATAATTCTTTACTGAAACAGCGGAAAATCACATTTTATTTCATCATACGGCAACTGCCAAATATATTATAATCACCAATCCTCATATTATAATTTTCCACATAGTTTTGATACGTAACTAATAACAATAATAAATGAACATCAACAATCCCCTAATCCCGTGTTACGTATCAGAGCGACTCCTAGGACTAGACCAAGCGACTTGTACTCAGAGCTTACTCAAGTACCTGAATCATCTGTACTTCCGAAAAAGCACAGTTGCAACCACACGCAACAAAGGGGTGAGATACTTTAATCATCAAAAGGAAAAATAATAAGAATAAACAAGTATCATTAACTAGATCATCACCTCCAAACAACAATAACTACACACCCTCATCATCATATATGTATATATATATAACAACATCATATACATCATCAACATCATACACAACAACAACAACAACTATTATTATGCAATGAGACTCTACCTGACTCTATGCATGCAGTACCGATTCCGATCACTTTTTCAAGATCCAATTCCCGTCGGAACTCTCGACCTCTCTTTCATGGTCCAATATGACCCCTATTTCATGATCACACCCTCGACCCCTATTTCATGACCACGTACGATCCTTATTTCATGACCACACCAACATCACAACAACGACATACCCCACCTTGGTATGTTATACAACTATGCAACATGTCACTCAACACTGATGACATAAGCAATGACCATAACTTCAACCCCACACAACAACATCATTAACGACATACAACAACAACTATACCATGCATTAGCATCATAAAAAATATACCACATTAATAACATGTATCAATAACATACATCAACACCTACCAACTACTACATCATATTACGACGAATACAACCATAACGATCAGCAACATTAACAACTTACATTTATGCCCCACAACTATCACGACATATAACTACAAGGGAAAAAACAACACAAAACAACATCATATAACTTCTATCAGCATCTACGTCATGTATCGTTAATTACAACAACATATAGCAATAACAAATACTAACATCACCTACGACATGCATCTTCAACTATACAACATATAGCAACAACAAATCCTATCACCACCTACAACATGCATCTTCAACTATACGACATATAGCAATAACTCATGACATATAATCAATACTAATTCCATGCATACGTCAACAGGTATATTAACATTTATCAACACCAAGTCATTCACTGACCACGATAACAACTACAATATATAACAACAACTTTCATTTACGTCATACATATTTAGCATACTACGACATAGGTCGACATGAGCATCATCTCTTTCTTAAACATCAACTGTTCATCAAAACAATCATGTTATATCATCCGTACATCAACAACCAAATCGACTACAAAAATCGGCACGAATAGGCCTTACGAATCATCATAAAACACAAAAACAAACACCTGACACGGCCTACCGTGTCCTATGACACGACCCGTGTCAGGGACATACGCCTCCACCCTCAAATCTCAACAAAATACAAGATATAATGGTCTGACATGGGTGCCCGTGTCGTGGACACGACCCATGTCAGGCACACTGAAGCCAAAACATCATGATTTACCCCTCCAGAAGGCTGACATGGGTGCCCGTGTCATGGGACACGACCCGTGTCAGAGCACGATGAAACCCCAATTCTTCTTAAACCTTTTTCTGATGCGTTTCAATCTCAAATACAACCAAAAACATGTTTTCTATAACATCAAAATGCATCAATTGTTCATATAATTCACCTACAATAACACCTAATATTCTCAATCAATTTAATTCATCAATTATCGCACAACATCATCAATTTCAATCAATTGAATACGATTCTAATTTGAATCATTTAACCCCTTAATTCCTCTAATCAACAACACTACACCAATTCCCATATTTAACCCTTGAGAGACAGAAGAATCCCACCCTTACCTTAGCTTTGATGAACAATCTCTTCTTCTCTGCGGATTCTCCTCAAGCCTTTCGCTTTCTCCTTTCTTCTTCTCTTTTCACGATCGGTGTATCGCTTCCCAAAACACGATTCCCTTTTCTCTTTTTCCTTATTCCAACATAACCCCTTATACCCAATCTATAAACTTCCACCTTTACCCTTACTAATTTCACCAAATGGCCACCTTACCCCTTACCTCTTATTATTCCAATTATATTATTATTCCTCAAATAATTATTCCATCTATTATAATTATTATAATAAAATATAATATGGAATAATAATTCCTTCTTCCCCCACATAAAATACCACCAATCCAAATTAAATGATTAATTAAAATTTGGGGCATTACAACTCTCCCCCACTTAGAACATTTCATCCTCGAAAATTCACCGAATGCAACTACTGATGATACACTCTCACAACCACTAGTCAAGCACCACTTCCTGGAAATCGATACCACTTATCCACGACAATCACAACAAGGCACATTTCTCATGCAGTGAACTCTACAACCAACTCACGACATAAATTAGTCAAACTACGAACACATAAGTTCACTCTTAAATCGGGCACAACACAATAGTTACCATCACCTTCAGTAACATCTCTCTAATTACCCATCGTAGGAATTAGCTACATATACCTGAACCATCATCATAGGAAACAGGAAACAACAAAGATAAGGACACCACAATCCAGAACACAATACTACCACAGCTAAACCACTAGCTCGATGATCCCACAACTTCGAGACATCTACTCTACAATTTCTCAGTTGAACACGCTTCCAATATAACCATCCATATAGAAGTACAAGATTAGAGATTAAACCTTCGCTATCTTAATTCCATCTTAGAACATCCATAGATCTCATCATCCTCGTCAATGCTATCGTCAACATTCAAATTCCTACAAGTCATATACCAATCCGAACAAACTATGCTAACTCGCGCTTCCGCTGCGCACTCTGATACATGCAATTAACAAATACAACAATTTCATGTCTAACTTTAACTCTTTCTAATCCTCACCACAATTATAATAATTCACTTAGCATACCTCAATATTCAAACGCAAGTCTCCTTGACTACTAACCCAATTCCAACTCTTTAATTATTAATGAAAACATAGGGAAATTTATCGACTCCCCACTTCCAACATTCCAATCATCTTAGTCGTCTCATCCTCCATCTTTCAGATCAAATCGGAACCGTATGTTCATGTGATTACCAACCACTTCAATCTTCAATCATAACAATAATACTATCAGATATTCACACAATTATACTCTCATCCAGTTTCAATCCATGGGTAAGATAGTCACTTCCATAATTCCCTTCTCATCGTATAATACCAACTATAACTTTACAATCAAGTACTAGTAACCTATCAACTTATCACATCATTATCCAACACTCTATCCATCGCTTGTCAGAATCAACCAAATCATACTATAACAGTAACTAATTCTTACTCCGGCTCTCCAGCACTCTACCTCAAAATAACCCTTCTCAACGAACAACTTATCTTTCACAAGTTATCCGAACCACAAAATACGAACTTAGAAAACTTTTTATAACCTTCAATAACAACAAACTAAGTCCAAATACATTCTAATCTCTTATAACCTACTTGTTTCCATCATTGTAGCTCCATATCTACTTCAGACAAACTCATACCCATACCTCCTCTGAACAACACAAATAAACACATCCACACTTGTCCATAAAAATCATTCTCGATAGCTTAGTATACAACTGTATCTTTTCGAATTCTTATATTTAAATTCCATCATTCTACAAATCCTTTTTCTACATTCATCATAAATCATGACATCTTCCAAAAGTCACCATCTCGAAATTATCCCAGTACATATGGAAGGTACAACTCATACTCCATACTCACCTTAATACATGTCGATCACCACTATCTTCTACATAACATTCGTGATCATTTCATAGTCTCACATTACTTCTACTCACTTGTTGGATCGTCTTTCCAATGTTTCAAATTCCATAATAATTCACGACAATTAACTTTTAACCAATCCCGTAGCTTACGGTTCATCGCCTCAAAACATTCACGGAGCTATCCATACTCCATATCACATACACCACACTACTAAGGCAACGACTCAACTTCACTACATTGTGAAGACACACAGTTATAGTTAATTCCTGACAAAATTTACACCTTCATACCTCCGAAGACCCATTCTCCTCGGATCATACCATGCCAAATATAACTTAATACTTACATCCAAAATCTCCATTTCACATCTCTCAATGAAGTAATTCCATCCCACATGACCTGTCAACATCTGGTCCAAATTACCACATTCTCGTCATACTATTCTTACAAAGTCTCAACTAACTCAGGATTTTGGTATACACGATAATCTAATCACAACAACTGTGATACTACGATGACTTCTAGCTCATTCTTGATCTTTTATCAATGAATCCCTTAACTATTTCTCTTAGTACCAGGGCCGACCAAGAAATAACTCCACCTTTCCTTTTAACAACACCTCTAATATATCCTTCAAAACACGATTTCAATTCGTACTGTATAGATGGTCCATCGTTGTGACCTTACTTCCGATCCATACCATCTATGTAACCAAATCGGATATCAGAGTCCCCTCTCAAAGTTCCTCGACGTACCCAGTAGATACAATGTTCGACTGTTTACACTCATCCGTCCCAAATTCACTTCCTACTCACTGAGGAGTAACCACTAGCAATATCCAATCAACTTACCCAATCCTCAAGTTCATCTCTTTTCCAGATACCGGAATCCACATTTCCTCCTTTAAACCGCTAATAACTCTAGCTCAACTCCAACTGGTCTATCGAACATACTATCTCAGTTGAAAAATATGTCTTTTGCATCCAACACGATTCCGTCTACTATCAACAAGGGATTGAGGGTGATCAGTTCCTCAATTTGCCAATAAGTAGGCGACAATCATGATGGTCATAAACCATATCTCCCAACTCTAATAGCGTTCCTTGCATCTTGTGAACTAAGTTTCTTCACGAGCGAATCCTTAGTTAACACCAACCTTAGCAACCTTTGCTACACCGCAATTCCAACATACTACAAGAAAACTCTCAGGAGAGGCCATAACTTCTCCCCCACTTATAATTAAAAAACACCTGCAAACAAACAACTAGCAAACAAGCAAGTAGCGATAGTGTTCTACACACATATCGCATACTCCGGGACAAACGACACGCGACAACCTGGCCGGACGGACCGACCTGCTCTAATACCAATTATAACACCCACTTCCCATTTATAATAAAATAACTATTATTTAAAATAAAATCAGAGTTTTTATTAAAAATGGAATGCTAAATCTCAACCAAAATTAGTTTAAAATAATTCTTTACTGAAACAGCGGAAAATCACATTTTATTTCATCATACGACAACTGCCAAATATAATATAATCACCAATCCTCATATTATAATTTACCACATAGTTTTGATACGTAACTAATAACAATAATAAATGAACATCAACAATCCCCTAATCTCGTGTTACGTATCAGAGCGACTCCTAGGACTCGACCAAGCGACTTGTACTCTGAGCTTACTCAAGTACCTGAATCATCTGTACTTCCGAAGAAGCATAGTTGCAACCACACACAACAAAGGGGTGAGATACTTTAATCATCAAAAGGAAAATTAATAAGAATAAGCAAGTATCATTAACTAGATCATCACCTCCAAACAAAAACAACTACACACCCTCATCATATATATATAACAACATCATATACATCATCAACATCATACACAACAACAACAACAACAACAATTATTATGCAACGAGACTCTACCTGACTCTATGCATAAGGTACCGATTCCGATCTCTATTTCAAGATCCAATTCCCGTCGGAACTCTCGACGTCTCTTTCATGGTCCAGTATGACCCCTATTTCATGATCACACCCTCGACCCCTATTTCATGGCCACGTACGATCCCTATTTCATGACTGCACCAACATCACAACAACGACATACCCCACCTTGGTATGTTATACAACTATGCAACATGTCACTCAACACTGATGACATAAGCAATGACCATAGCTTCAACCCCACACAACAACATCATTAACGACATACAACAACAACTATACCATGCATTAGCATCATCAACAATATACCACATTAATAACATGTACCAATAACATACATCAACACCGACCAACTACTACATCATATTACGACGAATACAACCACAACGATCAACAACATTAACAACTTACATCTATGCCCCACAACTATCATGACATATAACTACAAGGGAAACAAGAACACAAAACAACATCATATAACTTCTATCAGAATCTACGTCATGTATCGTTAATTACAACAACATATAGCAATAACAAATACTAACATCACCTACGACATGCATCTTCAACTATACAACATATAGCAACAAAAAATCCTATCACCACCTACAACATGCATCTTCAACTATACGACATATAGCAATAACTCATGACATATAAACAATACTAATTCCATGCATACGTCAACAGGTATATTAACATTTATCAACACCAAGTCATTCACTAACCACGATAACAACTACAATATATAACAACAACAACTTTCATTTACGTCATACGTATTTAGCAGACTACGACATAGGTCGACATGAGCATCATCTCTTTCATAAACATCAACTGTTCATCAAAACAATCATGTTATATCATCCGTACATCAACAACCAAATCGACTACAAAAATCGGCACGAATAGGCCTTACGAATCATCATAAAACACAAAAACAGACACCTGACACGGCCTACCGTGTCCTATGACACGGCCCGTGTCAGGGACATACGCCTCCACCCTCAAAGCTCAACAAAATACAAGATACAATGGTCTGACATGGGTGCCGTGTAGTGGGAAACGGCCCGTGTCAGGCACACTGAAGCCAAAACATCATAATTTACCCCTCCAGAAAGCTGACACGGGTGTCAGTGTCATGGGACACGGCCCGTGTCAGAGCACGATGAAACCCCAATTCTTAAACATTTTTCTGTTGTGTTTCAATCTCAAATACCACCAAAACCCAGTTTTCTATAACATCAAAATGCATAAATTGTTCATATAATTCACCTATAACAACACCTAATATTCTCAATCAATTTAATTCATCAATTATCACACAACATCAACAATTTCAATCAATTGAATACGATTCTAATTTGAATCATTTAACCCCTTAATTCCTCTAATCAACAACACTACACCAATTCCCATTATTTAACCCTTGAGAGACAGAAGAATCCCACCTTTACCTTAGCTTTGATGAGCAATCTCTTCTTCTCTGCGGATTCTCCTCAAGCCTTTCGCTTTCTCCTGTCTTCTTCTCTTTTCACGATCAGTGTATCGCTTCCCAAAACACGATTCCCTTTTCTCTTTTTCCTTATACCCAATCTATAAACTTCCACCTTTACCCTTACTAATTTCACCAAATGGCCACCTTACCCTTTACCTCTTATTATTCCAATTATATTATTATTCCTCAAATAATTATTCCATCTAATATAATTCTTATAATAAAATATAATATGGAATAATAATTCCTTCTTCCCCTACATAAAATACCACCAATCCAAATTAAATGATTAATTAAAATTTGGGGCGTTACAGTAACACCTGAGTTAGAGCTATGACAACGTCATCTTAAAACACACGAACAGAGTTCCCAGCCTTAGTTAGGAGAACTACGTCGACTCTGATCCTTATTTTCCCGATGAGGTACGTAGGCAGCGGGGTAGGGCCCGTTTGAGCACATTCTTTATTTTCCCTACATTTCCCCATTTCTTTCCATTTTCTTTTCCAGTTCCCTTTCTTGTTTCAGTTCCAGTTCCAGTTAGAAATTCTTTCGTTCTACAACATCTTATTTTTCTCATCCGTTGAAACAGACAAACAAGCGTAGATTCCGCCGGGTACAGCGGACGATCTGGGGTGCTAATACCTTCCCAGATCGTAACCGATTATCGGACCCAGATCTTTGGTTCGCAAGGCCTCGCCCTTTCCTTCTTCCTTAGGTTTGTGCAGCATTACTTTTCCCGTTCCTTCGGGATAAAAATGTCTGGCTGGCGACTCCACCTTTTCCGCGCCACTTTCGCGTTTGTACTAGGATGAAAATCCCGGGAGTGACAGTTGGAGACTCTATTGGGGATCGAACCCAGAATCTTTGGTTTCCCCTTTGAGAGTCAATCCTAGCGCTTGTCTGTTTCTGTTTTTATGTTTATTCGTTTGCCGTTGTACGCTTCAGTTTAGCTTTACTGTTTTATTTATAGTTTATCACTTTACTCTATTTATAGCTTTCCGCATTCACCTTACTATTGTATATACTGGCATGTACTGGCTGTTCTAGTTTTCCTTGGAGGGATGAGATTATTGTGAGATAAGCCAACTACCCGACTTGAGTATACACATAGGATTTAGAGTAGGCAGTTGTGTGGCTTGCGTGGTCTTGAGCACGTGTAGTTTTATCGAGTCCCGCACCCAGATCAAGCTCTCTTGGGGTATGTTCTATACTGCATAGGCAGACCATAGAATGTTCCCACCTGAGCTGCTAACACTGGGAACCGATCACCGAGGACCTTAGGGGAAACAACCCTCTCCAGTGGTGACAGTGGCAGACCACATTTTGTGGCAAACCCATTCACATCCGAGGGCCCACTAGGATGTCTCATAGGATAACCTTATTCTCTCATAGGAACCCAGTTAAAGCAACTGGTCGTATGAAGGTAGTATTGTACCCTTTAGGATGAATGTACTATTGTTTCTCGACTTCAGTGCTTGAAGGCGGGAACTTATGAGGGATGCTTGTTTTTCCCGAACTCAGATGAGACCTCCCTGAGTAGTACATAATGCCTAACTGATTCCCTGATTTGGTCATGAGCCATTTCTCGGAAATGGTGAACGTATTATTGCTGCTCAGCTTTGAGAGTCCATGATGTTGACCCGTAGTAGCACACCCGTGAGATTGGGAGGGGTTTACAGGTTTGCAGGAACCCTAAACTTCCAACATACCCGCTTTGCTAGTGTTACTCCATGATATGATCCAGTCTTATGTGATATTTGGTTGAGAATTCTGGAATTTCTGCAAAGAGATAATGATATTATGCTTTTCACCAACACTTGGTTATCTGATCCACATCAGTATCAGACCGCTGATGACATGCCACTTGCATACATGACATCATGACATTTTAGCATACATGTTCATTTATTTCTAAGGATCACATATCTGAATTAAATCGTCCGATTTTTTTCTGTATTAAAACATAGATCAAAATAGATAGATTCCTTGGAAATAACTGAACATGGCATTTGCATACATCATTGCATTCATGACAGGTGTTCAGGGAAAGTTTCTTATCCTGACTTGGTTTCTTTCCATAATGGCCAACATGAATCATGATTGTCAGGGTATAGGCATGAAACAACTCCGAGCGGAGGTGACTGAGATGAAGGATCAACTGGGGCATTTTATAGTGGACATTCGAGCATTGTCCCAAGATCAGAAACTGCTCAGAGAAGAATTCAACTTGATAAAGACTCAAATGAAGCTGTTTACGGGAATCATGAATGCTACGTTGAAAAAAGAAAATAGCCATGTGTCTGCCTTTCAAACAGAAGGTCTTATTTCTCCCATCTCTTTGGGATATCCACTAAATCAAGAGTAGCTAGGTGGATTTCCTCTACAGTTTGAGTCTCTTCACCAGTAATCACCAATTCGCAGTCGGGAAGAGCCTAAGATAGGAATCAACTCCACATTGCCTAATACAATTGAGCTGGATGATCCTACACTAATTGTTGCCAAAGAAGTGAGCATTTTTTTCCGTATCAGGGATCTTCCTCAACTGTTACGCCTTGGTTTCCAGGAGAAGGACTTTAGCAGGTTTCGGTTGTAACTTCTCCATTGGCAGCGACCCGTTATCAACAGGAGCAAGAAAGGGTTATCGGTCTGATACCCGTGTCTTATGCTGAGTTGTGCCCACAACTACTCAAAATGGGGTTGATTGAGTATCGTAAGCTAATTCCTCCTTCTGGTAAACCTCACCAAGGTTGGAATCCCTACGCCTACTGTGTTTTTCACTCTGGAGCTCCTAGACATGATGTTAATGATTGCAAGACGTTCAAGCATCAAGTGCAAGATTTAATTGATGAAGGAGTAATCACTTTTGGACTGACCGGGCGGGAAGTTCCACAAGTTGACGCATGTATGAATACAAAAGAGGTGGTCAACTTTCCTTCTTCTAGAGTCATTACTCAGGCCAAGTCTTCAAAGGAGTTACATCAACAACCTTCATTCTCTCCTTGGACGAGTATGAGTAAGAGAGGGCAGGGGCATGTTAGGCGCTCAAAGCAATATCAACAACAAAATTCTCAACCATAACCTCAGGGTCAACAACAACATGCACAATGACCAGCTCAGCAAAGAACAAAAGCGAGGGAACGAAAAGTTGACCATATCCCATTTCCGTATATTGTATTGCTTTTAGAGTTGCTTAAGTTGAACATGGTCAAGCTCCGTACCATGTGGGCTCCTCCTCCTGACAATCTACCGCCAAATTTTGATGCAAACGCCAGGTGCGAATTCCATTTAGGTGCACATGGGCACACTATTGAGAAATGTTGGGCTTTTCAGAATAAGGTACAAGACCTAATTGACTCCAAGGAAATTAATTTCGCCCCTCACCCGAATGTACTCCAAAACCCAATGCCTAACCACGGTGGAGCTGGAGTGAACTTTACGAATGAAAATGTCACGGTTGTTATACCAGATGGTCTGTATTAAGCTGAAATATTCGAGTTAATCACCCAGGTTGCAAGGGTATTCATAGAAGCAAATAAATCCAGCAGTATTCAAATACTCTCAGTGATGGCAATTATGTGTTTGTCTTTCTTCAATGTGTTTTCATCCCTATTAAGGGGAACTACATCGCTCTGATTCTTCGTTGGTCATGGATCAATGGAGATACGTAGGAAGAAGATCGTCAGGTCTTTCCGAGCAACCTTGTGGGGCAACTTTATTCCCCCACCTTTACTCTTTCCTCCAGACGTCCCGCGTCAGAGACTCAAGGTCAGAATAACTAAATGAAAAGGTATGATTTCCATGCTGGGCATGCGACCATTTACTTGATGATTGCAAGTCCATGAAAAGCTATTGATCGCTGAAGGTATTCAAGACTGATAGGTCCAGACGGAGTCAAGCCTCCTCAACAACGGCAGTATTCAGTTTCTTTACTGCATTTTCATTTGTAGTTTCTTTTATTTGCTAAACATTTGTCTACATGTATGAAATTTGTTTGCTTTTAAATGTTAGTAATAATAAAACTCACATGTTTCTCTTGAAGTAATTCATTCGCATTCACTTATAATTTTGCATGTTTACATCGCAATACCAATTGTCGTGCATAAACTCTATGAAGGAGAATGACGAAACAAAAATGCAAGAATCTCTAATTGTGTGCTCTCGAATAAGACCCTATTGACGATGTACATGCTTTGTTTCAAATCCCTAAACACCGGAGATATAAGGGAGATAGACCCTCGCTAACCCCTTTGAGCCTTGAAGTAGGAGTTTCTTTTCACATGAAAAAATCCTTACGTTTAACCCAGGGGCAGGGTAGATGTCAGTTAGTCGAACCAAACATTCAGATTTTCATAAAGGAGCGCATTTGAGGATCCATTACATTCCATCATACCAATCAAGGGTTCCAAAGACCAAAAAACACAATGGTTATCCAAATCAAGAGGTCCAAAGACTGGAAACCACAATGGTTATCCTTCATCAACCAAAGAATGAGGCAGTCACAACCCTCACGAAGCAATCAAGACAAACAGTGTCACACAATTTGTTTAAAAAAATGAAAAAGCCCGCTAAGTCGAAACTTGAAAACAAATGACTTAGGCAAAAGTTAGGGCATCCCGCTGGACATCACAATCAAAGATTCACAAGAATCAGTCCAGGAAAAAGTTAGGGATAAGCAAAAGAATGAAAGGCGAAAAATGCAAAAAAAAAGGATTAGACAAGAAAGATCCTTAAGCGAGAACAAAGTCGTGTGATACAGACACGAAAGACAAAGGGGTGACTGACTCTAAATAACAACTTGAGTGGTGCTTGAACCGATAACATCAATGGTTCCTCAACCGACATGAAACCCTTATGAAAGGTGAGCGCTTGTGAAGATTAGTTGAACACAAGAATGAAGGACATCATGAAGAGGGGTGGGGACAAATAAACTTTGAGCCTATATCCTTTGTTTCTATAACCGTGAACCAAGCCACGATACAACCCTCAAAATTCCTAACTGAAACAGGGTTATTTTGAGAGCGTACCACCACGAGATAGCGTTCCTGACTCCTATAAGTGGTGCTAAAAAATCTTTGTTGGAATTGCATGTGCATGCTTTCTTTCATTAAAAAATAACGTCTTATCTTAACCAGTGATTCACTCATAAAGGTTATGACACTTTTTCAGTAAAACTTCAAGATTAACATGTGTGTTGCATTAAAATTTCCATTCTCAGAATAAACATTTTCTGCCTGCATACATTTGTTTGACATCATAAGAAGTTCACATATGGAAATTCAGTCCAGAAGCTTAAGCTTGCCAAGTTGAGAAGTCTAAAACTTCTGAAAGACAGTCACGTTGAGGTGTACCTTTCCGAAAAAACTTCATTGAGTAAGGACTTTCCCAACCAGTCATGGTAAGAGCCAGCCAATCTGGGGCAGTTACGTCGAGCAATCTCTTCAAAACTCAACCAAACTGGGGCAATCACTTCGAGATTCAAATATCTCCAAGAGAAAGTAGCATGAGTATTCCTTAAAAGATTAGTCAGTCAAAGGAAAAACTATTTCAGAGACTCGTACTAGGGCAGGCCACCCCAATAGCACGAGAATTCTTTCTTTCCCAAAGATAGACAATCAGAAGCACCTATCAAGAGTTCAGAGTACCAGGACAACTATGCTCCTGAAGGTTATTACACCAATTCATGCAGTCACTGCGATACTAAAGAGTTTAAAGACACTAAGTCTTTTGTAAAATCCTCTTAAGGTAAAGTCCGGACAAAAGCAAATGATTACCAACACGTAACTACTTGAAATATTTCCTCCCCAGCAGGATGTGTTTCGGTTATGGTATCTCCAACAGACGGATGGAAGTTATTTCCAGCATATGGCATCACATACCTTTTCTCTTCAACAGGTTTCCCTGATTCTATTCCTCAATAGATCTAGGGTGGCTCATATTTCCTAACTGATCTCAGAAAAATTATTCTCTTCCCCAACAGATCTCGAAAGATTTCCTTGCTCTAGCAGAGCAATAAGGATTGTTAATCCCCAAATAAAAAGTCGTCTTCACGCGGTGAAGTATTTCTTACAAGAATCCACGTATGCCCGGAAGCTAGCTGAACAATCCCTTTTCCCATGGAGGTGTAGAAAATTCAGGTAGACAGAGAGTTCTCCACAGCAGAGCCTTGACAAGAGCTTTCCCCAGCTAAGTCGAAAAGTTGTCGATCCCCCATCGGAGTCTTATGAGTGAGATTCAATCCTCAGTAGTTGAGGTATCCCCTAACATGGCCCTCAAATCTAAAGTCCAATTTATTTTTGGTAAAGGTGATAATTTGAGACAGATGGATTATTCACGCTTTTCTCCAACAGAGATGTTATCCCCGCAGGGCTTCTCGAGATCGAATCTGTGATCATTACATTCTCAGCAGAGTTAGTAGGGACTTATTACTTCTGCATCAGGAATTTCCTTTGCACTTACATCAGTTCACTGACATACTCAAGACATAACATTCCCAGTGTCATGGGGCATCATGCCATGCAGTTCAACATATACATACACAACATAATCCAAGTTTGATATCTTGCAAAGTCCAACCGTAGATTGGCAAAAGTCCATCCTCTGGGTGGCAAATTCTTAAAGTCCAACCGTAGATTGGAAAAAGTCCATCCTCTGGGTGGAAAATTCTTAAAGTCCAACCGTAGATTGGAAAAAGTCTATCCTCAGGGTGGCAAATTTCCAAAGTCCCCCCGTAGTGTGTCAAAAGTCTCCCGTAGTGAGCAAAAGTCCCCCGTAGTGTGGCAAAAGTCTCCCGTAGTGAGCAAAAGTCCCCAGTAGTGTGGCAAAAGTCTCCCATAGTGAGCAAAAGTCTCCCGTAGTGTGCCAAAAGTCCCCCGTAGTGTAGCAAAAGTCTCTAGTAGTGAGAAAAAGTCCCCCGTAGTGTGGAAATAGTCTCCCGTAGTAAGCAAAAGTCCCTCATAGTATGGAAAAAGTCCCCCGTAGTGGGCAGAAGTCCACCCACAGTGTGGCAAAATATCTGAAGTCCAACCGCAGTTTGGCAAAAATCCACCGTAGTGGGCAAAAGTCTCCCGCAATGAGCAAAACTCCCCCGCAGTGGGCAGAAGTCCACTCGTAGTGTGACAAAATATCTGAAGTCCAACCGCAGTTTGGAAAAAGTCCCCCGCAGTGGGAAAAAGTCTCCGGCAGTGAGAAAAAGTCCCCCACACTGGGCAGAAGTCCACCCGTAGTGTGGCAAAATATCTGAAGTCCAACCGCAGTTTGGAAAAAGTCCCCCGTAGTGGGAAAAAGTCTCCCGCAGTGAGCAAAAGTCCACCCGCAGTGTGGCAAATTTCAAAAGTCCCCCGCAGTGGGCAAAAGTCTCCCGCAGTGAGCAAAAGTCCCCCGCAGTGGGCAGAAGTCCACCCGCAGTGTGGCAAAGTATCTTGAAGTCCAATGGAATATTGGCAAAAGTCCATCCTCGGGGTGGCAAAGTATCTTGAAGTCCAACCGCAAATTGGAAAAAGTCCGTCCTCAGGATGGCAAAGTATCCGAAGTCGGACCGCAGATTGGCAAGGGTCCACCCGCAGTATGACAAGTCATTAGTCATTCGACTCCATAAAAAAAAAAGACATCATTAAGGCACTAGCACAACCTATCAAAAGTCCTCCCGAAGTGTAGCAAACCTGTAGTCGTCTGACGTGTTTCAAAAAGATAGACTTTTATAGTTCACCCGCAGTGTGGCAAGTCAGTAATCTTCTGGTCACTCGAAAGACATCCTCCACTTACGTTTCTTTCCATCAGAAGTGGTTCCTCACAATATTTTGCTTTGAGGTACATGATGTCCTCATCAGGGAAATCAAATTTCATTGGCTGATAATCGTCTTCCAGTGGCTGTTGTGCAAGATAATCTGACAATACACTTCCTTTGATGGCTTTCTGGGAAGTATATTGTATATCATACTCTGTTAAGATCATTTGCCACCTTGCAACCCTTCCGGTTAACGCTGGTTTCTCGAAAATATACTTGACAGGGTCCATTTTTGAGATTAGCAGTGTGGTATGGGTCAATATATACTGTCTCAGTCGGTGAGCAGTCCATACCAAAGCGCAACAAGTTTTCTCGAGCAGTGAGTAACGAGATTCACAGTCGGTAAACTTTTTGCTAAGGTAGTAAATAGCATACTCTTTTTGACCAGACTCGTCATGTTGGCCTAGAACACACCCCATCGACCCCTCTAGCACAATCAAGTACATGATAAGTGGCCGTCCTGGAACTGGAGGCATTAGAATTGGAGGTGTCTGCAAATACTCTTTTATCTTTTCAAAGGCTCTTTGACAGTCCTCATTCCACCTGGCCGTTTGTTCTTTTCTCAACAATTTGAATATTGGCTCACACGTGGCAGTTATATGAGATATGAACCGTGAAATGTAGTTTAACCTCCCTAAGAACCCACTCACTTCTTTTTCTGTTTTCGATGCAGGCATATCTTGTATTGCTTTTACTTTTGCAAGATCCACCTCTATTCCTTTCTGGCTAACAATAAAACCCAGCAATTTTCCGGACCGCACTCCAAAAGTACACTTGTTTGGATTCAACCTCAGCTTATACTTTATCAATCTATCAAACAGCTTTTTGAGATTGACCAGATGCTCTTCTTCGTCTCGGGACTTGGCAATCATGTCGTCCACATAGCATTCAATTTCCTTATGTATCATATCGTGGAACAATGTGACCATAGCCCGCTGATACGTTGCCCCGACGTTCTTCAACCCAAAGGGCATAACCTTGTAACAGAATGTACCCCACAAGGTAATGAACGTTGTTTTCTCCATGTCTTCCGGTGCCATTTTGATCTGATTATAGCCGGAGAAGCCATCCATGAAAGAAAATACCGAGAACTGAGCGGTGTTATCTACCAGCACATCAATGTGAGGTAACGGAAAATCATCTTTTGGACTTGCCCTGTTTAGATCCCGATAATCAACGCACATCCGAACTTTGCCGTCTTTCTTTGGTACAAGCACAATATTAGCTACCCAAGGTGGGTAACTAGTTACGGCAAGGAATCCGACATCCCACTGCTTCTGAACTTCCTCCTTGATCTTCATTGCCATATCAGGACGAGTTCTTCTCAGCTTTTGCTTCACTGGAGGATAGTCTTCTCTTAGTGGCAACTTGTGCACAACAATGTCAGTATCTAGTCCTGACATATCTTGATACGACCAGGCGAAGATATCCACATACTCACGTAGCATACCAACCAACTCCATCTTTACCTCGGCCTGCAGACTGGCCCCAATCCTTATCTCTCTCTTCACATCTTCAGTCCCGATGTTGATGATCTCTATTTCTTCCTGATGAGGCTGAATGACCATTTCCTCTTGTTTCAACAACCTGACCAATTCTTTGGGGAGTTCACAATCTTCCTCAACCCCTTCATCAGCTTGGTAGATAGGATTGTCGAAGTCATGCGTGGTCATAAAATGAATGTTATCGCTAGAATCCGAATGATCAACACTGCACAGATGATGTGCTTATTTCAGAATCTGCTCTTTTTTCCAAAAGAGACGCAAACACGCAAACACAAGAAAAGGAAAAAGCATTGCCATTTTATATTTTTTTTTGTGAAAAATTTTAAAACGAAAGAAAGAGAACAAAATTTGCTTGAAAAATGTCCTTTATTTCATGGAAAAAAAGTAAATGCATTAAAAGCATGGTGGCCCTACAAATGGATCCATGCACCTTGGGCAAAGTGCAGGATTGACATGCAGCATGATAAAAAGAAACAAGTAAATTACTTTAATTTCCAGGTAACTTGAACGAAATCCTCGGCAGACCAATTCCGGAGCTCCTCTCCAGGTGCACATGGGTGAATCCAGCTATCCCAGTCGCAATCACTATCCCCTTCTTCACTTGTTGCACATATGTTGTTGCGATCGAGCATTCCAACACTTGTGAAAGTTATGGCCTTACTACCCTGAGTCCAGTTGGACCCACCAGGCTGGTAACCAAGACCGAACTTGTCATCCTTCTTTTCCATCTCCAGCAACTTGCCCCAGCCCTGGGAACTTCCAGATTGGACCACTTCTTTGGCTTGCTTATAGGAGTAGGTTTAGGTCCCTTCCTTCTCGTTGTTCCGATCTGCTGGAGCCAAAGTGCTAACATTGACCGCTTCAAAAGCTTGACACAACGTTTCATGAGTTTCCCCATCCATTTCCACGTACTTAAAAGTCGACAGGTGACTCACAAAAATGTCTTCTTCTCCACACACAGTGATCACCTGACCATCTACCACATACTTCAGCTTCTGATGCAACATGGATGTCACTGTGCCTGCAGCATGAATCCAGGGACGTCGTAGCAAGCAATTGTAAGCGGGTTGAATATCCATGATGTAAAACGTGCTTTTGAACACTTGGGACCCAATCTTCACAGGTAGCTCAACCTCCCCGAACACAAACCTCCGGGACCCATCAAAGGCTTTTACAATTAAATCACTGGGTCTTAATACAATGACATCAATATTCAGCTTCATCAAGGCCTTCTTAGGGAGCACATTGAGAGAAGAGCCTGTATCAACCAAGACATGTGACAGGACAACACCTTTACACTCCATGGTGATGTGCAGTGCTTTGTTGTGATTGCGACCTTCAGAAGTAAGATCTCTATCCGTGAAACCCAACCCATGACTGGCATTTACGCTGCCTACCACAACCTCCAACTGATTAACCGTTATCTCCTGTGGTACATATGCCAGCTGTAAGACTTTCAATAGAGCTTCCCTATGAGCCGGAGAACACATTAACAATGACAGGATAGATATCTTGGACGGAGTTTGATTCAGCTGTTCAACTACCTTGTAATCGCTTTTCTTTATTATCCTCATAAACTCTTCGACTTCCTTTTCAAAAGTGCCTTGTCCGGCAGCAGGAGTTATCACTTCTTCGGTCGCTATCTGTTTACCTTTAGACTTTGCAGCAACTTCAGCTTCAGAATCCCCTCTAAGAACTTGAGGAGTAAGGAGACGCCCGCTTCTCGTAAATCCACAGACTCCTCCAACATTCACCACAGTCGGGTCAATTGTCACTGCCTTACTTTCCACCTTCTGCCCTTCTATATATATATCTGAGCCATAGTGCCACGGGATGGCTTTGTCATCAGCATAAGGAACTGGTCCTTGAACAATAATGGTCACTGGACTCACCTCTGGAACATAGATAGTCACGGGCTCTCTCCGGACTGGAACTTCAGCCGGATCAAAGTAAATTGTTATGGTAGACACACAGTTGCTTCTATCATCAACCCTATCAAATTGTAGCGACCCCTCGTCAATCAGATGTTGTAACCCATTCTTCAAGTCTTCACAGCCATTAACTGAACCCAAGCACCCCTCGCAGTCATACCCACACCCTGGGAATACTTGTCCTTTTAATAGCCTATCTTTCACAACCAGCAATGAAGTCTTCACTTCCTCCACATTCAAAATCAAACTTAACTTCTCGCCACCGTCGACAACATTTATCCTTTCCCCTCCATGGTTTGGAATGGGGTTTGATGTAACATTAGGAGGCGGTGCGAAGTTAATCACCTTTGAATCAATCAAGTCTTGAACTTTATGCTGCAATGCCCTGCACTTCTCGGTTGAATGCCCGGGAGCTCCTGAATGAAACGCGCATCTTGCGTTAGCATCATACCCCACTGGAAGCTCGCCAGGTGGAGGTGGTGCTAATGTCCTTAATTGGACCAAGTTCAAGTCTAACAACCTTTGCAGCAGTGTCGTGTATGTCATCGGAATGACTTCAAGCACCCTGTTAGCTGGACGAGCTTGTCTCTGTTGATAGGGTCTTTGCTGATAATTATTGCGCTGTGGCTGTTGCTGTTGTTGCTGTTGTGGTTGAGTTTGTTGCACAGGACTTGATGGAATAGTGACAGCTGCAACTTGCTCATAGGATCCTCTGTAACCCCGACCCCTGCCTCGGCCGTACACAACATTAGTTTCTCCCTCCCTTCTTCTTGGAGGTCCATTAAAAGCTTTTCTCACACTGCTTGAGCTACCTGCCCCGGTGTCTTGAATTTTCCCCATTTTCAAAAGAGTTTCGACCCTCTCTCCTGCTATCACAATGTCATTGAACTTTGTTGCTGAACAAGATGCCAGCCTCTCAATAAACACCCCCTGTAGTGTTCCCATGAACATGTCCTCCATTTTATTTTCCAACAAGGGAGGTTGTACTCTAGCAACAAGCTGACGCCACCTCTGAGCGTACTCCTTGAACCCTTCTTTAGCATTCTGTGACATGGTCTGCAACTGAGTGTGATTTGGAGCCATATCCAAATTGTACTGATACTGTTTCACAAATGCTTCTGCTAAATCCTTCTTGCTTC
This sequence comes from Lathyrus aphaca, assembly GCA_963966055.1. NCBI lineage: Eukaryota > Viridiplantae > Streptophyta > Magnoliopsida > Fabales > Fabaceae > Lathyrus > Lathyrus aphaca. The sequence continues at coordinate 304,058,481 of OZ014521.1, read as the reverse complement.
GAATATTAACCCTGCTCAGCTTCTTGTACCACTCCAAGGAGGCCCCCATAAGGCTATCCTGGAAGTAATACATCAACAACTTTTCGTCATCTGTATGTGCAGCAATTCTTCCTACAAAAGACTGGAGGTGAGTCTTCGGGCACGCCGTGCCGTTGTACTTATCGAAAGTAGGAACCTTGAACTTGTAGGGAATTTTAACCCCTGGCACCAAGCCCAAGTCAGTGATATCAAACCCCAGAGAGCTCTGAGATTGAATAGCACGAATCTGCTCAGCCATCTCTTCAAACTTCCTATTCATGTCAATTCCTTGGCCTTCTTCCTCGTCCAGCAAAGTAAACTGTTCATCATGCCCATCCATCTGTACATTATTCATTCCATCATTGACAATAGTGACCCCTGGTTGCACCACAAGGATCTCTACGTGACGGACGCCAGCCCCATTGCGATTACCTCCATCTGCGGTCCCATTGTTCTTGACTTGGTTGTTTTCCAACATCTCGCGCAAGCGCTCTTGAGTTTGACCCATCCCAGCCATGAGGGTCATGAAGTTGTCCATCCTTATCCTTAAGTCAACCAGATCTGCTTGCATCTGATCCATTACTCTCTCTCTGTTTACTCTTGTAGGATATCTGTGCACTGTTGGCTGTTCACAAACCTTCCTGGGAGCTATAGTTCCTGCAATTGACATAAACATTAGAAAACTGATGAACTACCTGCAAAACAGCAAACACGTTATATGCATGCAATGTAACTATTCATGTTTCCAAGTTTAGGCATTCATATTCCCCAGTTCTGGTATTTGCTCCAGATAGCCTCTTTGAGCATTAATTTTCAAACTCCCCCTTTGAAGAGCGTTCAGATCTCAGCAGTCTCAAACAAACAAGTTTTGCATACTCAGAGATGGTAACTGGAATTTAACATTGCATAACATGGATAACCCACTGGCAGCCAAAGTCAGAGCACAAACAAATTCCCCGGAGGGTTACAAGTCAATACATGAATAAAGAAAAATAAAGCAAGACTCCTACAACAAGCCTGTAGGTACTCTGGATAACAATAAACTAAAATCCTAGACTAAAGGAGAGACTCAGGTTCTTCTTCTGTAGCCATCACTTCTGTCTGGTTCTTCTTCACGCCTGCTCTCAGCTTAAGCTCTGCAATCTCTTTCAATGCCTCCTCCAAGGCCATCTGACTCTGTGCCAATTGTTGAGTCTTTTACCTTCGTATTTTATGAACTTGTTCTACCTCTTATTTCTTGAAAGCCATCTGTACTTCGAAAAACTCTTCCTTTTCTTTGTACTTCTTCTGCTCCTGTTCCCTTTGGCCCTGTAACCAAACAATGGACTGACGAGCTTCTTTAAGAGTCTTCAAAGTCTTTTTACGCCCTGCTTCTCTTTTTGATTCCATTAGACCCAATCTCTGAAAATGAGCTTCTCTTCCAGCAAACTCCTTTTCTTTAGCTTCTAAGGTGACCTGCATCTTCTGTAGCTTTTCCTCCACTTCATTCTTAGCACGATTGGCAAGGTGGTACAAGTTAACCATTTCAGCATTCTCTATGCGGACCTCATGCAACTGAGCTTCCAACTTCTTATACTCTTCAAGAGAAACAGTATTCTGACATGGCACCTTTTTGGGATACAATGGAGCTTCTACTGAAAATGGCATGAGCAATTCCTTTACACGCTTCTGCAACCATGTAGCAAAAGGAGGATATGTCTTGGGATCCACCCTTCCAAAATCTTTCTTTCCTTTCTTCACCCTGTGAGCCCAAGCCTGAGATGCTTGTATGGCTAACTCTTTGTTTCCCTCCACAGAAAAGTATAAAGACTCAGCTAATTCTTCCATACTTGGTGGATCCCTCAGAGGATAGCCAAATTGTTTCCTGGCTAAGACTGGATGGTAACTGATCACCCCCTTTCTCCCTAGCAAGGGCACATTGGAAAATCTTCCACAACTAACCAGTAACTCTTTTCCCAACAAATCCCTGTTATAACCCCAAGCTATATCCTCAGAAGTTAGTCCCATTAGCCTCCTGGACCACCTCCATTTATCTCTCATCTCTTTGAAAGGGCCTGACTTTGGCAATTGCTTAGCAAACCAATCAGCAAATAATGGAGCACAACAACCCACTGGTCCACCTCTGCCTTTATCATTCCGGTAATGGTCATTGTAGTAGAAATCTCTCAACAAGGTTGGTACAGGATTACCTTTAGCAAAAATGGAGATCACCTCCAAACTCACAAACTCCTTTTCTCCCGGGAAAAGACTAGATCCATATACCATCAAGGCTACCACAGCACCAAAATCTCCCCACTTACTCTCTTTGGCATACTTTTCAGCTTCTGGTATAAGCACATCCCAAGGAAGTCCTCTGCCCTCACTATCCTTCAAAGCTTTCTTGACCTTAGCAACTGGTATACGACAGACTCTGGATATGTCTTCTTCCTTGAGAACTATCTCTGACCCATAGTAAGGCAAAGTATCTCTGACAGGAATACCCAAAATACTAGCAATCTCCTCCAAGGTAGGAGCCAAAATATAATCTGGAAATACAAAACACCGCAATAAGGGATCATAGAACTGAAGCAAAGTGTGCAAGCTATCCTTCTGGTCTGCAGTAGGTTTATCCATGTACTTCAAAATCCGACCATACCTCTTTCTGAAATTCCCTAAAACTTGATCATTCATCAGCCCTGCTAGTCTCTGAACACTCTTGACTTCTGGTTGGAGAAAAGTGTAATGGACATTCTTCTTTCTTGTAATTTTCTTAACTTCTTCCATCTGGAAAGCTTACAATTACCAGAACTGGGTGCTAAACTATAAACAAAACCTGAAAATGGAAACACAAATAGTTAATGCAAGTATGATGCGATGCAAATGCAATGCAGGCATATGATCAATCTGGAACCATCTGGATACTGGATATTAGGACCCCCAAGTAACTGAAAACCAAGATCCTTTAAGCCATAACCATCTGACAGAAACCCTCAGAACCAAAAGATCAAGAAATCCAGAACCATAAGGACCAAATCATGACAGAGACCATACTGATAATGAAGGTATGTAGAGGTCAAGGGTTCCTGCAAACCTGTAAACCCCTCCCAATCTCACTGGTGTGCTCCGGGTCAACATCACGGACTCTCAAAGCCTAATAGCAATAATACGTCCACCATTTCCGAGAAATGGCTCATGACCAATCCGTTAACCGGTTAACGCCAGTAAATTTTGAATTTCCCTCCTTTTGGTTGGAACCTTCAAGAATAAGCCGGTGCCGACCGTTTTGATCTGATTTTGATCCTCAATCCTTTCTTTAGGCTTTGACCCTGATGTCAACCTTGTAACCTGCCTTGTGAGCCTTGAATTTCCTGATGATTGATCATATGCCTTATGCGGGAACATGCAAGTGCTATGCTCATTTTTCTATGCAATATGCTAAGGATACGACATGATGATGATGATTATGATATGATGATTATGCTAATAGGAGAGGGAAAATTTGGGGTGTTACAGTTAGGATAAGATTTTGTTTTTCGGTCCATTCCGGAGGTGACAAGTGTCACCGTCTGGTAGGACCATTGAACCAGGTTTTCACGTGCCTCTCCCCACCGTAGCAACCATGCATCATCAATCACCACCTTTAGATTCATCGTCATCCCAAGCCCCCATGATCCAACGACCCAAATTAGTCAACAAAAGTTGACTAAGGATCATAACATACACCCCAGACCCAGCGCCTTTAGGCCTGTAAAAACTGCTTTCTGTGCCCCCTTATTTTGGCCCAAGTCATTTTTGACTTAAATTTTATTTTGACAACACCCCCATGCTTCTTTTAATTTTCTTTTATATTCTTTTACAAAAATCAAATCTTAAAAAATGGTTGTTCACTAAAAAAATTCTAGAAAAATAAAAATAACAATATTTTGACAAAATAAAAAATAGTTTGTATTTTTTAATTCTTTTTTTTTCTTCGATTTTTTGGCATTTATTTCGATTTTATGCTTTAAGTGTTTTTTTAGAAATTCTTGCAACTTTATCCATTAATCCATTTTGTTCATATTTTTGCATGCTCATGTTAATTTCACCTACTAACAATTTTCTTTATTGTGCAAGGTGGTAGTCGTGGATTATGCTTACGGATTCAAATTAATTTTTCGTTATGCTTTGATATTTTTTATGGCTTTTGTGATGTAATAATTAGTATATTTTTCATGCTTGTATGATACTTGTAATTAGGGTAGAAAAGATAAAATGAAGCGGTAGAAAACCAAAGTTCAAAAAAGGAAGAAAAGGAATATTCGATCCAACGTCGAATAAATTCACAAAAATAAAGGAACAAGTTCTATATGATTTTAGGACCTTCCACGATTAAACCTACGCTTCATTCCAATAAAAGCATAACCTTGTATGTCACAAGCCATAAGTCACGTGTCTCAGCACCGTGCAATCGACCCACCCCATCATTCCATCACTTCCGCAAATCATCATACGTTCTCACCAACCATGGCATAGGAGGACCGTATTAGTCATTGCTTTTTGTATACTCATTTTTTTTATGTTTAGTATCTGCTTAGGTAGTTTTCCGTTCAAACTTCACTAACCATAGGAGTCACCATTGAACATAATCATTTAGGGTAAGTCTAGTTCCCTTAGATTTTTCCTTTTGTAACTTGAGTCTCATTTCTTTCCTTTAAAGAAAAATCAAAACATTTAATAAGGAAAAGGTGTACAATATGCCACGAGCTTTAAGCCATATGGGAAATGATTAGTGGAGGTCTCCTCCACTCTTCTAGAGTACTTTACAACTTCCCATTGGGGGAAACCTTGGAAAGTATTCACTCCCGTATCATAGTCTTTAGTGTTGTACATATAGTAAACATCAAAATCAAAACTCTTCTTCTAAAAGACGATAAACCAACAAGACAACACATCTTCTCTTCTCATCTCCCATTCTTTACGGAAGATCATGACTTGTCTCAACAGTTCGACAATAACATGGTAACACCCTCGATTCAGCGAGTCGGTAACACCTGAGTTAGAGCTATGACAAGGTCATCCTAAAAAACACGAAAAAAGTTCCCAGCCTTAGTTAGGCGAACTATGTCGACTCTGATCCTCATTTTCCCGATGAGGTATGTAGGTAACGGGGTAGGGCCTGTTCGAGCACATTCTTTATCTTACCTTCATTTCCCCCTTTCTTTCCATTTTCTTTTCCAGTTCCCTTTCTCGTTTCAGTTCCAGTTCCAGTTAGAAATTTTTTCTTTCTACAACATCTTATTTTTCTCACCCGTTGAAACAGACAAACAAGCATGGATCCCGTCGGGTACGGCAAACGATCGTGGGTGATAATACCTTCCCAGATTGTAACCGACTTCCAGACCTAGATCTTTGGTTCGTAAGGCCCCGTCCTTTCCTTCTTCCTTAGGTTTGTGCAGTATTACCTTTCTCGTTCCTTCAGGATAAAAATGTCTGGATGGCGACTCTACCTTTTCCATGTCAATTTCACGTTTGTACTAGGATGAAAATCCCGGGAGCGACAAAGTGCATTTGTATGTTCTGCATAATGATAATGAGGTTGAGCCATATGTTGAAATACACAAGGATGTACTCCTAAGGTTAAATCCGAACATAAATGAAAATTGGATAGTACGAGAGCACAATAAAAGTTTCATACAATGGTTAAAGGATCATATTTAATCGAAGAGCTCTTTAGATCCTGCTTCGGTAACAGAAAGGTTGAGATGTTTGGCATATGGTCCAAGTTTACATGTGTTTTCTCGTAAAGCATACGCAATTAATTGATACACATTTTATACCAAAGAACAAGATGATAAGAGTACTATGCAAAATAGTGGTGTCACCGTGCTAGCTGAAGCAATGCATATATCAAGTATGACGGACTTAAACCCCAAATTTTCAAAGTTGTCATATTTTGGAGTTATTGAGCACATTTGGGTGTTTGATTACGAGAAGTTTTAGATTCCCATCTTTGGTTGCAAATGGGTAATTAGTAGTGGCCTACGAATGGATAAGTCTGGATTCTTGCAAGTTGATCTTACTAGGGTGGGGTACAAAGATGAGCCTTTTATTCTAGCATCTCAAGCTAAACAAGTGTTCTATGTGAATGACCCGACGAGTACAAAATGGTCTATAGTGTTTTTCTCTAACAAAGTGGTTGATGATAGCGGTGTCGATCAATGTGATATTGATGTTGAGAATGAGTCATGCATTATACAGAATGAGTTGAATAAAATTGATCAAGATGAGGATCTTATAGAGGATGAGTCATATATCAGAAATGATCATAACGAGGGAATTTGGATCAATTCATCCGTCCACATTGCTAAGAAACAAGTAATTAATATTCCAACAAAGAAAAGAAAGAGATGTTAGTGAAAGAGGTAATATAATAAAATGTTATATATTATGTCATTTTCATTTTCAATTTCTTTCATTATAATTTATATTTGATGTCCTTGGTTTCTTTATTTTTCATTTTCAATTGCTTTCATTATAATTTATATTTGATATCCCTGGTTTCTTTATTTTTCATTTTCAATTGCTTTCATTATAATTTATATTTAATATCCTTGGTTTCTTTATTACAGGTTAGATATGGCCACTAACGATGATCACCCACACGATCATGATTCTACGCATGAAGGAGGTAATGAAAATGTATCTACAGAAGACGAGATTAGAAGAGGCATAATAATGATGAGGAAAGTTATCCATGGTAGAGACCGAGGCATCATTCTAGATGTATATTGGAGCGATCTTGGGCAGCTTATAGAACCTAACAGTCATACCTTGATTAGTTTCATTGGTGCACTAGTAAGGAATGATATTCTAATTACTTGTGACAATTGGATAAAAAATAGTTGAAAAAATCCAAAGACAAAATTTGGACTGAGATAAAGGTACAATAATTATGTCTTTAATTATGCGAACTAATTATGTCTTTTAAATTACTTGTACTAATGCACAATGTGTATATTTTTCTTAGAGGTGTTTCAACATTGAAGATGATAGAAGAGATTTTTGTCTTAAATTGGCCAGAAAGCTACTAAGGGGGTTTAGAACATTTTTATCATCCAAGTATCTTAGGGATGAAGATGGTAATCATATTGATGCGGATCTTCCAAAGAAATATGAAAGTTTGATTTCACCACAAGAATGAGAAGCATTTAAATCCAAACGAAAAACCCCAGAATTTAAAATAATAAGTGACACAAATCGGGAAAGAGCATCAAATCCCGTGTATCCATACAGAAAAGGATGTGTCAGATATGGATGCTTAGAACAATCTATGGTAAGTATCTATAAATTTCAATAATATATTTGTTCATCATGAGTTTTATTTGATCATATTATATGACTTAATGCGTAGTTGCAGAAGGAGAAAAGTTCTGAAACATCTCTTCCTGCACATGTTTTGTGGAAGGAAGCCCGTGTGGGCAAATATGGAGTTGCTAAAGAAGATGTTATACAAGTATATGAGAAATGTGTAAGTAGAACATTATTTCTTTAATTAAATTAAAACATTATTAACAAATATTTGACAAGTATTCGATATTGATCTGATTTTCAGGGCGCTATCTTAGTCTTTATCTCCAGATGATACTAGGAGCATACTTTGTCGGGCATTAGATGTTCGTGACTATTCGGGTCGGGTGAGGGGTAAGGGATTTGGGATCACTCCGACCTCCTTGAGTATTAAAAAAGGAAAGGCTCCTAGTAATAAAGAACTTAATGCAAAATTGGAAGCACTGGAAGTTGAAGTTCGTGCATTAAGGAAAGAAAAAGAGGCTAGCGCTTCAACATGTTTTAAAGATGGTTCGGACAAAGATAGTATCAACTATAAATTTCAACCGAACATTCCAGAGGTAATTATATATATTTTTATGAAATTGAACTATTAGCTTAAATTATGTAATTGACATATATACATATTAAAAATTTCATATTTATTATTGGTTTTAGGGCATTTCCCTTGTCACCTCTACTTATCGTCACCATATTATCGGATGGTTGGCAAGGGAAAAGTGCATAACACTAGCAAAGAATTATTTCACACTAGACAGCTCCCTACTGGATGTTTGAAAGTCGCGATTGATATTGCAGTAGAGTCGAATGCATTATTACCATATCTTGACGATGTTTTAGATGCAACAACAGTGGAACAAGCAATAGTTTCGTTTGTTGCATGGATGACAAGCCTCATTAGCGTAGGATATGAGGTATGCTTAAAACCATTATGAACCTTTGTTAACCTTAATGTGTAGATTCATAGTTCTTACACGCATTTTACGTACATTTTTTACATGATTATGTTAATTAGACTCCAACAAGATCCAAATCAAAAGATAAGGTTATTCCGCGACATACCGAGTCTGTTGTTTAAAAAAAACAAGTACATTACAATTATATGATATTTATGCATGGAAAATGTTAAATTCTTGATTTTATACTTCATCTAACTATTTATATGATATGTAGCTTCATGATAAGGAGGTTAGCAACGTCCCCACACAAAAAAAAGTTGGTGCTAAGAAGATCGCGGCTAGAAAAAAACCTACCTCCAAGTATAGGTCGTGCCTTCAGACGTTTCTAGAATTGACAGACATTTCGACTGGAGGTATTCGTCTTATACATATGGAGGAATGTATTTTGGCTTTGAATATGAATAATCAGTTGGTAATGAAGAATTTGTGCAAATCTTTCGTCATGAAGAAATAGACGTCAGTGTTGTCAATACATATGTGAGGTATATCCGGTCTACTTTGTTATATTAATTGAACAACTTATTTACTTTATGTTTTATATGAATAGTCTAATGTTAATGATGCTTTTATTTAAGGTTTTTGTATGACAAGGTGATGCGCCCAAATGGATTGGACGAAAGATTTGGATTCTTAAGCCCCGCGTTCGTCAACTTAGCTTTAATCTTAAGTAAACCAGATGAGGTGATGGTGTACGTTCGCAACCTCTTCATGGCCAACAAAGATACAGAAAAGTTGTTCTTTTTACCGTTTAATATCGGGATAGATTTTCATTCTAAATTCATCTATTATAATTATTTTGTATTTTGACGTCATGTAGAAAATTTTCATCTAACATTTTTTTAATCTTACGGTGGACATTGGTTGTTGGTCACAATCAATCATATCCGAGAAATTATTTATTATCTTGACTCGTTAGGAAATGATTGGATAACATACCCGGATATGAAGAACATGATTGACACGTAAGTGAGATTGTTCTAAATATTCTTGTGTGTATTTATTAATTTATGTGAATTGTTCTAAATATTCATTTATATTTTATTAGTATTATACAAGCTTCTCGAGCCCAACGAGATATCCAAGTATCAAAGAGGAGAGCCAACAACATTACATGGATAAAAGTGGTGGTATATTATTAATTATCACATTTTTTTATTATATTAGTGATGATACTTGATAAAACTTATGATTTATCCATATTTTCTTTTCATGTGTAGTGTCCTCTGCAACGTAATGATATAGATTGCGGATATTTCATGTTGAGGTTTATGAGAGAAACTCTTTCTTTGGGTCGATTAGAGATTCCATCTGATGTATGTATTTCTAACTTATGAGTTATTTTAATATTTAACACATATTTCTCACATAATTAAATAGTTGAAACTAAATCAAACTATGTTATATTATTATGTAGTACTTTGATGAATTCAAGTGTGCATATTATTTAAAAGATCATTTGGAAGAAATTAAAGAGGAATGATGTCAATTCATTATGAGGCTAAATGTGTTATAAGGTATATTGTACTCTTACTTTAATTGATGAAAATTTTGAGTATGTGTATGTAACTATAGACATATTGATTATGACTTGTTTAATTGATCAATTACAATATTTTTGTGTTGTTTCAAGTTATAATATAGTTGCAATTGGATGAAAATGTATAGCTCGGAGTGTTATCACATTTTAGTTTATGTAGATTTCATTTGAAACAAAATTTATAGTTGGATGAAATGAATTGTATGAATTGTTTCGTAGATATTGGTTATAGTATATGTTGTATATTTCAATTGGTTCGTAAATTGGTACGATTGTATGAATTGTTTCGTAGATATTGGTGATTGAAAATCCGATTATTTTGTATCTATAAATCGGTGCCTAAATTAGTAGGTTTAAATAGGATAATTTGGTGCAAATTCTGGATTGGAAAACATGTACAAATTCTGGTTTAAAAACCAAGTGAAAAAGTGGATAAAAACAGGTGCCTATAATTTGGCAACCTTAGACAACGCTTTTTATAGGAAAATATTTTAAAATTTTCATATACCTTAGACATCACTTTCAATAAAAAGCGATGTCTAAGGTGGGGTTTAGAAAGCGCTTTTACTAAAAGCGCTGTCTAAGGTGGGGTTTAGACAACGCTTTTAGTGAAAGCGTTGTCTAAGGTATACCATTAAAATAAAAAAAAAGCGTTGTCTAAGGTATATTAAAAAAAGGAAAAAAATGTTGTCTAAAGTGGGGTTTAGAAAGCGCTTTTGACAATAAAATCGTTGTATAAAGCCCCTTTAGATAGCGCTTTTGACATTAACCAAAGCGCTGTCTAAACCTTTAGCAACGCAGGTTTAGACAACACTTTAAAGCACTATCTAAGGGCAAAAAAAGCATTGTCTAAGGTTTTGTTTGGCATAATGTAGCGATGGGTTTAACTGCCGATGACCTCCCCGTAGAGGGAGGAGTAAATGCCCGACCTCAGGAACATACCTTGGTATAAGTATGTTCCTCTAGTAATGAAGGCATGTTTCTGTTCATGAGACGAACAAATCATATGCTCAATAGGGATACCTCAATAGAGACCCGTCGTTGCCATACCAATGTGGCAGGACCCCCAGCTCGCGATGGATTAAGTCTAAGCCTGGAGAGATCAGGTCCTCAACCGAGATCTTAGTCCCTATAATGGGCGAAAACTACTTTCGCTCCTCGACAAGTTCCATACACTAGTTGAGTCAGTAAAAAATGAGTCGAGCAAACTCCTATTTCATACAACAATGGGAATTAATTTATTTCAAGCAAATAAACAGTGCAAATCAAAATATATATTAAAAGCCGACAAATTACACAAAAAAAGGGGCAAAGCCCCATAAGTCAACAAAAAGTGGCACGCAAGCCGACAAATTAAGGCACGCAGGCCAGCAGTTAAAAGAAAAATGATAAAACCCACTCCTCATCAACGAGAGACTTAAGGGGATACACCACACCATCCACGACCTTGCTAAGAACTCCCATTCCTGTGGTCACCAACTCGACACCAGAGTTCAAGGCTCATAGATGCTCCACAATAACATTATACCCAAATTCCACAACCACTAAGTTGTCCTGCTCCAGAACCTGAATCTTGGAAATCAAATCTTGGCGGGTCGTTAGCTTTTTCTTCTCCTCTGTCTCGTCCTCCCTAACGGTGAACTTGCTCTCCGCATCGACAACCCGCTTCTTCAACCGCTCATTTTTAGGGACATGACTAACATCTTATCTCTAATATCGGTCACCTCCCTTATCATCTCAAGCTTGCTCTCATAATGACCCTGCGCTTGAAGCAACTCACTGTTGAGGCAGGCGTTCTCAAGTTCGAGCTCTGTTGTTTTGTTCTTCACTGCTTGGAAGTCTTTAAGGGGAACAATCTCCACATCATCCAAAGGCAAGGAAACCTCTAGGATCCTCATCATCCCCGCAACATCCTAACATAATTATGCCCTCCTCGCCATGTGATCATGGGTTAGGATAGCAGTGGCATCCAGGTCTGAGACCACCACAGACCCTCCTCATTAAAGACCGACGTATGATTATAGCAAGGGGTAGCATAAATCGGCCGAAGTTCCAGTTGCCTTGATCAGGGAAGTATTCTCTTCCCCCATTCTTAGCCTCTTCCCAAGAGGGGAAACCCTAACAATGGTGCTTCCAGAAGAGGGGGTGGCTGAAGTAATGAACCCTTCGAGCGTGGCTTAATCTTTAACGTTCTCGACCCTGGTCTTTGTCCCCTTCTTAAAATTACCATTGTTAGATTTAATAAGGCGCTCGTGCATCTCGACCATTTTATCTACTCAATAAAAGGTAAACAAGTTAAAGGTCCAAACTCAGGGCAACAAGACCAAAGTTCCACCTAAAAGCTTCATCGCAGCATCATCATTCATACAACTGAGAAGGGCCTTGGAACTAATCAACCTAGATTGTGTAGCAGGTGTCCTGTCATCTTTCAAGAGCACGTGTCCATCTTAGTCCATGAGGTTTAACGGGCAAAGCTCGCAACAAAATTTACGAGCGCATTGTATGACACCGTGTCATCAACACTCAAATCTTCAAGTTTTGTGATGTAGTAGTCACTACCAAGTTGAAAACGGGCATCCACCCAATCCAGCGGAAAATAGACCACCAACCTCTCCTTACTATCGATGATTTCTATGTAGTAAAGGGAAACCATGGCCGTCTGTATGCACAATTGAATTATGTAGAACCTGAATTTAAAGTCCCGAACAGACTCCAGGTATGCCTTGAAAAGTATGCTCGATTGTTTGAATGACACCAGCTATGTCGGCCCCCCTGAGACTTCCTTTGGAGGTGAAAGACCCTGAAAAAAATACTCACAGTCGCACCTATCTCCAGGTAACGAGCACCAACTCGAAAGTCCTAATAAACGCCAAAGCATTGGGATGGAGTTGAGAGGGTGAGAGGGTGAGAGCTTGAGGTGAGTGAAGATTTCCCCCTGAAAGTAAGTAAAAGGTAAACGATATCTGGCCTCGCGGAACACGAACTCGTACATTGGAAACCACAAAGAAGGATAATGGGAGCATATCATCTACTCAAACTTGGGAGAACATGCCCACCAGTTCATAGGGTCCCCTTTTTTCCTTCTTTCTACTCGGTTTCACGCATCCAAGTCATTCACAACGAACTGAGAAGTCATCTCTTGGGGCTCATCCATAATACATGACTTGTCCGCAGCGGGAACGTTTGTAACTCCCAAAGCTTCATCAGAAAAACTGTCCTCCAGCCCGTGGTCGACTTTTTGACTCCTTTCACGTGAAAAGAAGAGGAAACTAAGTGAATTCAACGACCTTAAATCCACCCTTCCACTGCAATTCAAGTGAAAGGGCGATGTTAAGACCGATGCCGTATCCCCACCTCAACCCTTTATCCAAATAAATTTGTGAGGAAACAAGTTCGATGTATCAAGCTTGTCCTTGCGCTAAAAGGATCCTTCTCGGTTATAAAAACATGAGGGTCTTGATGGGGAAAAACCCCGTATATACGCGTCCATTATTGACGCCGACCAAGTGCCCAGTACTAACGCTAAATTCCCCTAGCCAACATCTAATAAAGATCAAACAATCATCTTCTAAAGCCCAACCCTAGTTTATCCTAACATTCATATGTTCATGATTAACATTCATGGGATTTCCAGACATTCATGAAAATTTCCAGAAACGTATGAAGATCTCCATGAACTTCATACGAAATCCTATAAATGTTCATCAGATAAGCAAAAAACTAAAGGAAGAAGATGAAGATTCCTTGGTCCATTGCATATTTTTATGAAGATTGTCGGTGAAATTTAATGGCGACGACTGAATTTCCGGTGAGAAAGTTGCAGAGCTAAGGAATCTGGTGGGAGGAAGAATCCGCGTGAAATGTCCAAATGAACGCTCCTTCTCCGCTTTCATAAGATCATCAACTCGCGTTGAGAAGTACAAAAGGCAACAATTATGACATAGGCCTAGCTTCCCTAGGTAATCCAAATAGTTATTTCACTCTCAACACGTGTCACAAAGGTGGGAAACATTTTGTCTTCTCGAGACAAATCCACCTCCCCTAGAATCTCTAGGACTTCCTCACATACCAACTACCCGATATTTTGCGGAATCTCTAAAATGATCACATGCTTGTAGTTCATATGCTGAGACTAGCCTCGAGCATTCCCTCATCTTTAAAGTTGTGTTTACTTAAGTTACTGCCCTTGCACAAGCTCAACGACTTAGGGGGGCTCCTGTTCTGGACTGACCTAGCAATTTCCCTGCGAAGAACCTAAGCTCAATCCAGTTTAACGCTGGGTACAAGCCTAATAAGAAATCCAGTACCTTGTGACCGTTGAGGAATATAGTCGTTGGGCATCTCCCCCACACGTTCTCTAACTGCTCTCACGCGACCAATTGTCCTTCCAAAACTACTGGAAGCAGTTGGACCTAGTCAAAGACCACACACCCGCAAACCACGACCATATGCCCTTATAAATACCCTTCACCTTTGGAGGGTCAAGTATTCAATTCTAATCTCTCACATACTTTCTTAACGCTTTAGTTTGCTTCACCTTGATACTTACTTAAGCGTCGGAGTACCTTGCAGGTACACCATCCATTTTCTTCCACCCATCGTTGTAGCCCCAGCTGAATGCCACGAGAACCTGTCTGGATCATTTATGTACACTATTCTTCCACCCCAATGCTTACTTTGCTACAAGGAAGAAGATACATCAAGTTAACCATCAATATCATGGATTAAAATTATACAAAACTCATCAAAAAGTCACGCATTTAAGGAGATTTTACACTTAGATTTTTTTTTTGCATTATAACCTTTATTTTCTCAACATTTCCCAATTTTATTTCAAGCCATTTCATGCACAAAATATCCAATTTTCAATCCGCAAATTTGCACCATTCAAAAGTGTTTATTTCCAACAACAAATCAATTTCCAAAAGCACTTAAGCCCATAATTGAATTCATAAAAATGCATGGAAAAAGTATCAAAACTCAAATTCCAAAACCATTAAAATCAAAGCATAAATTTTTCAAGTTCCAAGTCTATGACCATTCACCCTACTCCTAAACTTGATACTTATGCTAAATTCAAACATGTCTTCCATTAACTACCTATTTTAACACAAACTATATATATATATATATATATATATATATATATATATATATATATATATATATATATATATATATATATATATATATATATATATATATATATATATATATATATATATATATATATATATATATATATATATATATATATAATAAACTAATTTCTTTTAATTTAGTGAAAACTCTAGAATCAATTTCTCTTTCATTTAGTTTTAGCTTAACTCAAACATTAGTTTCGAAATTAATTATTAGCATTAATTTAAAAAATATAACTCTAGAATCAATTTCTCTTTTAATTAGTTTTAGTTCAAAATATTAGAATTAATTTCTCTTTTAACTACTTTTAGTAATTGTTCAAAATATTAGATGTAGAATTAATTTATTAGTTAATTGTTTTTCGATTAATTGATAAATTTTCTTTAATTCATGTAATTAATTAATTAAGCTGTTAATGAATTCTTATTGTCAATTCTTAACTTGACCCCTTTGATAATTTGATCAAATACATTTTGATCAATTAGTTAGATGGACTACTTTAGTCACTCTTTTCACAATAATTTACAATCTCTCGTAGGATCCATGTTCATTCAAAGTTGTCATCGACCACTTAAGTGGATTAGATCCTCTCTCTTGCTCCACTTCTTTTTCAAGCCATATTTTGAGACGTCATGCAAGATCGGAGCACTGTACAAAGAACAACATCAAGGATCTTCTCAAATTTTGATAATCGTAATTCACACTATACGCCACGAGCCTTAAGCGATAGGGAAGAAGTGGGCTAGAGAAATCCTACCCCATTCTTAGTACTCTGGGTATAGACCGAACGACCAGTGCCCAAATATTCACCCTTATTCATAGACTTTAGTAAACGTCTGAGCGACGATCGACAAGGTCTCCCCCACACAACATTGCATTGATCAACGTCAACATGGCATCAAATATTTGCATAAATACATTTATATATCATTTACTCACCTTCATAATTAGTCACCTTCAAAATAAACATGTAAGAAGATATGAAATAAGTAGAAATATATAATATATTTTTATCAAAAGAAATATCTAAAAATAGAAAGATGTCTTTACGGTTACTACAGTCGTGGAAAATGAAGTTTTGTTGAAGTCGGTCGGTTGTAAGTGCACCTTTATTGAAAACGAACTAAATTAGAACGAAATAATATAAAATGAACTCGTATGTTGTAAACTCCATAGTTATCTGGTTTATTGTTTTATTTAATTATTTAATTATTTAATTATTTAATTAATTTTTATTAATCATAGTCTAATTTATAACATGTAATATTTATCCATTAAACTTGTACTTTAAATACTTGAAAATTTTAAATTGAACACTGTTAATAATGCTATATAGAACTAAAAGAAATTGTACGATTATCTTTTCCAAAAAAGAAAAATAAGTATTAAGTATAAATCCTTAATTAATTAGATTGAAACTATATGATATTCTGATATTCAAATATAAGAACTATATCTTATTTCTTGTCATTAGTTATTATAACTTTGCAAATCAAATTTTAAGATAAATAAGAACTAACATCTCACTTTATGTAAAACGTAATTGCCTTTCAAAAGTTAAACTGAACGTTCTAAAAATATTATATAAATTTTTAATAAAAATTAAAATTTATAATTTTTTTTCTTCATATTAGTTTATTTTAATTAGAAATTCACTAAACATAATGAAAACATAATAATTTAGTGAATAATTTTATATAAACAACAGTTAAATATATTAAATTGATTTAAAGTCAAACAAAATATCAAAAATTGAATTATCATGGAATAACCCAACCTAAATTATTTTAGTCTTACAAACTTTAAACACTAACCTTTATTAATTATTTTTTTACTTATCAAAAGTAACATAACATTTTTTCAACAAGGCATTAAAGTGTAGTTACCAAAGACACTCTAATTAAAAAGTTTAAAACAAAACAAACGAAAAAAGTAATATATATATATATATATATATATATATATATATATATATATATATATATATATATATATATATATATATATATATATATATATATATATATATATATATATATATATATATATATATATATATATATATATATATATTAATCTTGTGAAATTAATTTTGACAATGTTTATTATCTCATAGCTTTAAAATTTTATATCTATTTTATACAAAATTTCCAACACCTTAACACTTGTAAATACAAATTATTATACTTAAAAATAAGTATTACTCTTTTTAATTATTTTAAAATAGTAGTTAAAATTAGACATACTTAATAGATTTTTTTTTTTCAAATTAGAAACTATTTTAGTTTTTATTAAGTTTAAAAGCAAATTATTATCACAAAATATTCCAAAATATTTAAATATAATATATACATAAAAGAGAAGTTCTACCAAGTGAAAGTAGTTTCCCAAAAGATGAAAGAGTGTAGATGGCCTGTGTGTATCCAAAATTTTCTTTAGTTACAAGATGAGATCACCAGCTTCTACTTGACATAAGAGTGGTATGAGTGATGAAAGTGGTATGAGTGTTGAGAGGTCTTTATATACCCATATAAAATTTCATATACTCTTATGTCACCTCTTAATACATGTGAGACTAGTATAGTAAATTTTTAACTACTGTCGACGTGCCTCTTAATTATTCATCACCTCTTAATAATAACGTAGTAATATCTCTCAACACAATATTTCGATTAATTCCAGTTTTCTCACCTTAAGCATCGACATATGCAGTGACTTCCTACTCAACGCATCAACTATTACATTTGCTTTACCAGGACAATAACTTAAATCAAAATCATAGTCTTTCATTAACTCCGACCACCTTCTTTGCCTCATATTCAAATTTTTTTAATCAAAAAAGTACTTTAAGCTTTCATGATCGCTGAACACTTCAAACTTAAAGTAAAAAAGACAATATATCCAAGTTTTCAACACGAACACCACAACTGTCAATTCTAAGTCATGCGTAGGATAATTCCTCTCAAGAACCCTCAATTGTCTCGAAGTATGAGAAACAACCCGACCATCCTATATCAACATTCATCCAAGACCCATGTTCGACGCGACACAATAAACCCCAAAAGACTCACCCGGACTAGGCAACATCAATACCGGAGCGATCATTAATTTCTCATTTCTTTCTACAAAACTTTCCGCACATGCAACATCCTACACATAAGCTTGACCCTTTCGAGTCAACTGCGTCAAATGTAATGCAAACTTAGGAAAAACCTTCAATAAAATTGAGATAGCAACTTTCTAATCCCATAAAGCTTCTTATTTTCGTAGCATACTTCAGAGTCTCCTCCTGTAACACAACATCAGTCTCAGAAGGATCAACATATATTCTACCACTAGAAATCACCTGACCAAGGAAATTTACTGCCTACAACCAGAACTCACATTTTCGATAATTTTGGCTTACACTTCCTTTCTCTCAATACTCGCAACACAATTCGCAAATGCTTTGCATGCTCCTCTTCAGATTTAGAATATATCAAAATATCATCAATGAATACCACAACAAATTTATACAGATACTCATGAAAAATTCGATTCATATACCCCACAAACACGCCAGTTGCATTGGATACACCAAACGATATCACATTGTACTCATAGTGACTGTACCTTGTCCTGAAAGCTATCTTCAGAATATCCTTAATTTCTCACTTTGTCACCAAATAGGCCATCTCATTATTATTGATAGTCTCCTCATTTATGTCACAACAACATCTTTAACAAATCACCATAATAGGACCTTATAATCAACATCATGTTTATCATTAATTAGCATGTCGTAACATAGTAACGTGTGATACATTAAGCTTATAAACACATAATTACTAGAATCATGTATCAAAACACTCATATAATTCAACCATAATGTAGTTCATCACGCCAGCTTTCCAATGCTTCGAACGGCGCATCGAACGGACTCGCGAAACTCAAGTTACGACACCACTCAGTCTGCGATTTTTAGTTCACCTAACGAAGCTGAGGCAACTTCCTGCGGGACAACACCACTCAGTCTGCGATTTTTAGTGTTTGGAGGCCTTCCTGACCTCCAAATTTGATTCTGTAAAAAAGTTCCGGTTTCGTAATTCAAAATCCTACGATTGTATAACATTTATGACATCATATAACACTTGTTTGGAAGTGCTTACATCTTGCATTCATCAAGGATTCACTCATTCATTTATTTAATACATGGTTTTTCTGAGAAGTAACCATCAACAATACTCAATCATTCTCTCTCAAGACATTCCAACTTGACTGGTAGACATGGAACTCAAATTCACCTTATCTTTGCATATAATAATCGACTCATCAAAACCATATGTAAGCACTCGGCTTAACTCCAATCAATTTCACAGTACACACCATTTAAGCTGGTAAGATACGTCTATTCCATCCAACACGATTTTGTCTACTATCAACAAGAGATTAAGGGTGATCAGTTCATCAAATTTTCAATAGATATTTGACAATCACAATGGGTCATAAACCATATTTTCCCAACTAAAATAGTGTTCCTTGCATCTTGTGCACTAAGTTACCTAAGGCACGAATTCTTAGTTATCGTAAGCCTTATCTTCGTATCTCCTTCAGTTTCAGAAACAACATAACTCCTACAATTCTTGCACCATTGAAATCAGTGGCACGCCTAACTAAGAAACCACAACTAAACATCTTAGAGAAGAAAAAGCTTTTCCCCCACTTGTTTCAAACCAACATCGGCAGACAACGGTTAGAAAACAAGCAAGTATCGATAGTGTTTCACACACATGTCGTATACTAAGGAGCAAACAACATTAGACAACCTGGTCAGACAAACCGAACTGCTCTGATACCACTAATGTAACACCCTTCTAACCTAACAAAATATATGCTATAATTATACTTGAATAAATCAGAGTACATCACAAGGAGTGTAACATTTCTTCATAAAACATCAATTAAAATATCCTGCTCCGTAACACGGGTTTTCAAAACATTTAAAATACTCACTTCTTTAGTAATATCAACAATCAAATTTAAACTTCGCATCAAAATTATAACTTCAAATATAACTTTCTTTATTTCATCAAAACATCAAGACCTTTTGGTCATTGTCAACAATCGTCATCAAATAAAATCGGCATATAGAAACTCATAAAATAACTCTAACTAAACAACATAATATTCATTTAAGCATTCCCCCCTGATGTTACATATTAGAGCAAGACACCCTCTAAACAACAGAAATGAATAAATGATTGCAATGCTAAATCCTCAGACATCTACGAGCTAATCTTGATCATCTACAAGTTACCCACCATAGAGGCAACATTTCCAAGTAGGAAAGGTGAGTAATCACAAATCAATATAAATAATATAGGAAAAGATATTGATAGGACAACAACGACAACATCACGATATCTTCATTAAAACTCCCATATTAATCAACAGTTACTCACATCATTCATCACCAAAATATCACTTGAGACACGACAACATCAACCATCATTTAACAATCAATTATGCAATGCCACTTAGGATGAAATGCAACAACATATGAATGCATGCGGTACAAATCAACATGTAATGGACATTGGGCCATCAACCCTCCATAAAGGAAGCACAATATAATCACTTCAATCCACATAATAGGATTGAAGCCAACAATAGACCGAAGTCTCAACATCATTAATGGACCGAAGTCCCAACATGGTATGCCATGAATGCAAATATGCAACAACCTCATCAATCATCAACATAATCAACATTTGCATTAGCATTCATGTAAATATTCATCATACTCTTCACATAGCATATATATACATCAAATATGCATATCATTAATGTTTTTCGTCATAGCATCACTAAATAACCTCACTAACACATGTCAAATCATCATAATAACATCATCATATAAGCATCGATACATAATCATCATATAATATTCAACATATAATTAACATCACTAAACATCAACACACGATTATCATCACACAACCATCAACACCTAATCATCATCTCTAAGTCAACAACACCTAATCTATATCCTCTAAATCATCAACATAATCATCATATAATCTTCAACACATGATTACCATCACAAAGTCATCAGCACCTAATTATCATCACTTAATCATTAATACCTATTTTGTATCATCTAATCAACAACACAAAATCATCACCGCCTATTCATCGGACACCACTAAAGACAACATTATTACATTACCTACACCTCTATGTCACATAACTAATTTCTCAACATCATAATTGTCATCATTAGCCATAGGACATCACCATTCTCCAAGTACACCAAGTTTCTACACACATTTCACCAAAACAACATAACTCGAGATATACGAACCAAATGACTGTGTGTCGAATAGTTGGAATTCTGGTACTAAAAATATTTTTATAAGAAATTACATTATACCAGCTTTCTAATAATCCGAACCACGTGTCAATCAAACACTCACAACTAGAATTATGAATTTTAGAAGTTTTTGAAATAAAGCTGCTAGGAGTATCGGGCTAAGCCCGGTGCATGGGGCTAAGCGTGCTACTCACTGCCCCCATCGCGCTAAGCCTGTCATACATGACTAAGCCCCCTCTACGAATCAGCCAAAAATTCCTGCGATGACAACATTTTTCCCTATGCGATTTCACATACTTAAACTGGGTTCTTAGCCTCAAATCATATAGATTAGCTCAGTATAACCTATATCTAACATATATGCATCATCACAACAATCACCACACAACAATTTCATCATTATTCAACATCCCTAACCTCTTAATCCTAGGTATTCCCCAAAATCCCAAATCCCTACAAACATCTAGACTCTATATCATAAATATTGAAAGGTAATACTCCTCATACCTAAAACCTTGATTTTTCCGTTCTTCCCTTGAACTTTCACCGAATTCACTTTACCATAGCCTCCTTCAATCTTCTTCTTCAGATCCTTTCTCCTAAAACAGATCGTACAAAATGAATTCCTTATTTTCCTTTTTCCTTTTATTACCCGTTGGACCCCTAATATGTTCTTCCCATATTATCCTCACTTAGTCTTATACAAGAGACCCCACACTGCCCTTAATTTTTCTCTCTTATTTTAAATAGTAATAATAATAATCCAAATAATAGTATTCTATTACTATTATTATTAAAATAATTTCATATACTCACTTAACTCCTCTAATTCTGCCACGTACATCGTAAACACATATTGCACAATAATATCTCACCAAGTTCACCGATAAATCCCAAATATTTATAATTAACCAATTAAATAAATATCCTAATTATTTTGGGGTGTTACATCTGCTACTCCTGCTATGACACATAGAGATATGAATGCGATGTTTGATTATTCTCTTAATCATATAATATCGGATAAGGCACAAAGTATCGTAACTCCAAGCGATTTGAGCTATATAGACGATTATATCTGGTGGTTCTTTTGGATGTCACGTCCTTATATGATACAAGATGCTCCATGAGATCCGCCAAGGCCAACTCATCAAAATATACTATAGAAATAGTTGGCTATAATAGATCATGTTGTTGATGTGTTGTCTAGATGTTGCAGTATCATTAAGATTGGGCAAATGGGTATTGACAGATGACTCTTTTCGGATAGCTCTGAGGCCAAGAACGTTGTAGATGTCAAGATGGAAGAGATACAGGAGGCACTGCAAGACAGGTGGCAAAATATTAATAGGGGTCCAGTGTCCGAGTCTGTCATACGTAGTAGTTTATAGTATTTGTACTATGGATTTATTTTCAAATGTATTTTATTTTGACTTATTTCAACTTCATTGTGTACTCTTGATTTATTACTTTATATATGTCATTTTATTCATATCGGTTGTATGGTATAATTCATCATATTATAACTTTAATATATCGTCAATTTCATCTAAGTATCACTAAAATAAACTTAAAATTTACTATCAGGTCTGGTTATGGAGATGCATCTCTGAATTATGCCTGGTGTGAATACAAAGATGCATCTCTTGAACAGTTTATGTTAAAAAATGATGTTTTACTAAGGAATGAATGAGGTGTATATTGAAATATTCTGGAGATGTATCTTCGGAAAAGATATTTGATGCGGTTTAGTTTTAAAGTTTTGACTAAAACAAATGATGCATCTTCAAAATTTAAGAACAATTTTGAATTTTTATAAGGTTTTTTTCACCTCTTTAATGTGAGATTAATAATTTCCCAATTTTATTATTTGACATGGTCCCGATGAAGGAATATTTTTATCAAAATCTACCCACCATCATATTTGCTCGTTAAAGTCGATAGAATTCACGTGAGTGTTTTGACTTGGAAGGTGTCTAGATAATTTGTGGACTTCTGAACATTGAAGTGAATTTCGATTCTCTATATTAATAATTATGCCTTATATCAAATGATAATATATTTTTTTTAAAAGGCAAAAAAATATTTATCAAATGATAATGAATTACGCCACACATGTTACTCATTGGTGTTTCACATTAATGATCTCTATTATGAGTAGTTGTATTCTTTTTTTGTCACTCGTGTGCTTTAGGAAGTTAATCAAGCTACCAACTTATTTTTTAAAGTTTTTTTGTTTTGTTTTTTGAAAGGAAAATTATACTAATAGAATACTAATAGTATTATAATCCTTACAAAAAAGTGGGAGGACAATTTCTCATCAACACCTCTCTGCCTTCTAATAAGGTTTCATACAGTATGCATGAAAATAAGAGTTGGAATAAGGAATGTCCAAACAATTACCCCATTTCCAAGCCAATAATTTGGCCTTTCAACATATATTATCTATACAATACATAACATCATTAAAAGTACAATCATTTCTCTCAATCCAAATAGCCCAAACAACTGCCAACCAGATTGCAGCCTTTGAAAAATTGCCATTTGTAACTCTCCCATTACTACACCAGCTCAAAAAATGCTCCAAAATGTTTCCACTAGAAGGCACTATAATACTATTCCATCCCATGATAATCTCCCACACCCTATTTGCAATTCTAAAGCTGAAAAATAAATGGACTTGATTTTCATTGAAATCGTCATAATACAAACAAATAGGTTCAATAACAACTCCTCTTGTAAGAATTTGATCTTTAGTAGGGAGTCTATTCCACAGGAATTTCCACCCGAACATTATGATTTTTTCCGAAACTTTAATTTTCCAAAACCACTCGAAAGCTTTTGAACAAATTTCATCACTTATATTACTCTATTGTTGTCCCACCATCAAACCATAAACTTCTTTTACTATGAAATAAGATCCCACTCCACCTTTTCACCCTGGTTCATCCTTCTTGTCAATACTAGGAACTTTTGCAGCAAGAAAAAAAAACAGATCCTGGTACAAAGCCCACAACAAATCTTCCTACAAAAGTTTCACTTCCAAATCATTCCAATTCCATATTTCGTCTAACTAATCCTCCATATCTTTTTTCGAGCTTAACTTATATAACTTTGATACCTCTTCAACATTGGTTCATTGCTCAACCAAGTTACACCCCAGAACGAAATATGTTTTCCATTTCATAGTGCAAAATCCACTGCATGAGGAAAAAAAAATGCGTGCGTTAGGAATAATACTGTTGTTAAGAATATTGTTCCACCAAAGATTACTAGGCGCGTTTATTATCCTCCATTTCCATTTATCGAGCAATGCTAGATTAAATTCTTTAATGCTTTTAAAATTTATTTGTTAAAGTTGATCGTAGTATGTCAACTAAAGTTAGAAAAATTTAGTCTCTTCCTAATTTTGATTCTCTAGCCTTGAATGTAGATTTTTTAGTTTTAATTTTAAAGAGTTTAGTTTTTATGTTATTTTATTGAGGATGTCCCTTTATTTCCATAAAAAATATATAAAAAGTGTAATTATTTTGGCCTTTCAAATACAAATCGAACTTATTTTGATTGTTTTGAGAAATAAAATTATATGACTAAGTTACACTTCTCATACTAATTCCTTCTTATTATTAAACTCTTTTTAATTTCATAAAAAATAGTATGTAATAATCTAAAATATTGATTGATCTTCTTTTCAATAAAAATATTATATGCGTAAATTGATGCATTCGTCTATAGGTCTGCCAATATTGCAGTTATCATACCATATAAATACTCCCTACAATTAGGAGGAAGTGTAAAATTTGGAAGGAGCATATGCCTAGTACCTCCTACAGTGGTTGGTGTTGTAACGCCCTAAAATTCATTATTTAATTATTGGTTAATTATTTATGAATATATGACAATTGTGATGATATGTTATTGTGTTGTTTAATTGCTGTGATGAAATTGTTTAATTGATAGTGATATTAGAATAATGTATGGTATATTATTTAAATATTATTATTAAATTACAATAAGGAAGTTAGTAGGATTGAGGGTATTATGGTCAATTGTGAAGGAATAAGTGAGGGTAAAGATGGAAGATCATAATTAGGAGTATTTGGGAGTTTAGTGAGGGAATGGTGAAAGAGGTTTTCATCATTCGCATTTTGGGAGGTTCAAGAGCATGTTTGGAGAAAAGTCTAAGGAACAAGAAGACTAAGGTTTGGAGGTTGCAGAAAGAGAAGAGAAATTAGATTATACCTTAAGGTATGGGGAGAATCATTATTTATTATTTTGGTAAAATGAATAGATTATGAAAGGTGTTTGAGTTTATGAGGGTTTGAGGGATTTTGATGGAAACTAGAGATCAGAATGAAGTATAGAAGTTTTATTTTATGAATAATATTGCCATAATTTTGTATGTGTCATTTGTTGATAAGAATTTGTGCCTAAAGGGATGAAATTCGTAGGGTTTTGGGACTGGTGTGTAGAAGAATTTCTGATAGCAAAAATATGCTACCGTCGGGCGATGCTCTTTTTGTCGGGCGACGGAGGAGAGGCGTAACATGTCACACTACTAGAATTTGGGGGGATTTTAGGGGATTTTTACCGCCTGTGCAGCGTTAGGCGAAGCCCTGGACGTCACCTATGTACCGCCGAGCAATGTGAAGATGTGTTTCCATGTTGTAGCGCAATTTTGTCATTTCTTCATTGTTTCAAGTTGTTTTCTTGTTGCTTTATCGATGTTTGTTAATGATGCTATATTTTTGTATTAAGATTATGATGATGAAGCATGATTTATTTTGATGACATGAAATGATGATGCACCATGTTGATTATGTTGAACTTTGATGAGAATAACGCATCATTGCATTACATAACATCCTATGTTGAGACTTCGGTCTGTTGATGGCTTCAATGCCACTTTGTGGATTGAAGTGACAATGTTGATTATGTTGTGCTCCCTTTGTAGAGGGTTAATAGTCCAATGTCCATTTATGTTGATCGATACCACATCCTTGTTGCATTTCATACTAAATGGCATTACATGTGAATGACGTAATTTGTGATTGATTTTATGTGGAATAATGATGATAGTATGATTTTGTTGATGTTGTCTTGTTTATTTTCTTCTCTCTATTTTATTATAATAAATT
The DNA here is from genome assembly GCA_963966055.1 of Lathyrus aphaca. Lineage (NCBI taxonomy): Eukaryota > Viridiplantae > Streptophyta > Magnoliopsida > Fabales > Fabaceae > Lathyrus > Lathyrus aphaca. Next base: position 304,032,030 of record OZ014521.1, on the reverse strand, counting down.
TTGGTTTCTCACCTTGCCTGTTTGAATGTTGCCTCTACGTAGGTAATGTGCAGATAACCAAGATTAGTTCGTGGTGTGCAAAGAGGTAGCCTTTGGAGTTGGTTTCCTTTTTCATAGTTTAGAGGGTGTCTTGCTCTGATTATGTAACATCGGGTCGGAAATGTTGTGAACCTTCGAGTTCTATTTTACTTGGTTTAATAGATGTTATGATTGTTTTCTTTAAGATGTTTTGAAGTTTGATTTTATTGTAATAAAGTTATTCCGCCATGATGTTTTGAATTACAATGATGAAAAACCCCGTTTTGCAGATCAGGATGATATATTATGATGTTTTTAAGAAGAAAATGTGATGCCTTTCTTTGTTGTACTCTGATTTAAATGATTATTCTACCGCGTATTATATGTGGGGTTAGAAGGGTGTTACATTAGTGATATCAGAGCAGGTCGGTCTGTCCGACCAACTTTTGTTATTATCAGTCCTCTGTCGTTCGTTACCCGTGAGTACACTGTTGACAATTCATTTCTTCTGATGTTTTAAGTAGTGTGCAAAATGGATAGAAGCAACAATCGTGCTCTTACTGATGCGGTGGCAGCGGTTGCTCAAGCTACGACTCAGAACAATGTCTCATGATCCAGATAACGCAGAGAAGTGGCTCAAAGAAATTGAGAAAATATTCAGAGTGATGGCATGCACTGATGATCAGAAAGTGCAATTTGTTACTCACATGTTGTCAGAGGAAGCTAAAGACTGGTGGGATAACACCCATAAGCAATTAGAGGATGTTGGTATTATAGTGACTTGGGTTGTGTTCAAGACAAAGTTATTGGGAAAGTACTTTCCTGAAGATACTCGTGGTAAGAAGGAAGTAGAGTTCCTTGAATTGAAACAAAGAAATATGACTGTGGCAGAGTATGCTACAAAGTTTGAGAAGCTAGTGAAGTTTTTTCCTCACTACAACCATGCAAATGTTGAACTCTCCAAATGCCTCAAGTTTGAGAATGGTCTAAGACTAGAAATCAAACAAGGGATTGGATGCCAACAAATTCGTAGGTATGCGGAATTGGTGGATAAGAGTAGCATTTATGATGAAGATAGTTGAGCTCGATCTGCTCACTACAAGCAATTAAGTGAGAAGAAAGATAAGGGTTGATTTCAAGGAAAACCTTATGTGACTCCAGCTGAGAAAGGGAAACAGAAGGTTTCAGATGGCAAGAAGCTAAGTGGGGGTGTGGGTCTCCTTCCTCTCAAGTGCTAAAAGTGTGGAGAATCAGGTTATAAGTCTGATGTGTGCAACAACCAAGTGGTGAGATGATACACATACGATAAGAAGAGTCATTGATTTGGTGATTGGCCAAATGAAGGACCGACTTTTTTCAACCATGGTGAAGAGGGATATGTTAGTATTCATTGCCAGAAGCCAAAGAAAACTGCTACTGTTTCCCAGACCAATGGTAGAGTGTTTGCTTTGAGTG